>PVLA01007040.1:0-112303 GCA_004027455.1 Hydrochoerus hydrochaeris | reverse complement strand
CCAGATCAAGAAGAGCTTGGAGCACAGTATTCCCAAAGCCCTGAAAGAAAATAACCTCCAGCCCAGATTGATGTACCCTGCAAAAGTGTCACTAGAAATTAATGGAGAAACAAGATGCTTCCATGACAAAGAGGAACTGGGGGAGTTTGTGATCACCAATCCAACCCCACAGAGAATACTGAAGGACATTCTAGAGAGAGAGAAAAAAAATACCAGGATTTTAGGAACAGTAGCAGAAAGGCCTCAATGAGTGGGGCTGGCAGTAGAATGAAAGAGAAAACTAGACAGACAAAGGCAGAAAAATAGCATTGCAGAAATGAGGCAGAGAAGGATAACTAGAATCGCTAACATAGATGGACTTGATACACTATATTGTTAATAGTGCACCAGGATTTAAAACCCACATTACTCACACTACTATGTTCCAGTCATTCTGCCTGCACTAGATTTGAGGGCATAGACAGTAATCCCGAAAATAACAGGATATAATACGGTAATCATCCTTAATTTCCTATCAACTTAATCTAAAGCTCTGTAAAACCTACACTGTTTTACCATGACTGATCGTAATTGAATCTGGTTTGTTGGATCACTGTTTTGTATTGATAGATTTTATTCAAAGCTGTTATGATTGATACTATCAAGTCTGAGAGTATAGGCAACTGCACTTAAGATGACAAGATTCACTAGAATATCCACTCTGGTTTGATTATTACCTGCCTGTGAAGTTTTAGACTGTCTACAATGTTTTATTTTTACTAATATTGTTATGTACTGCTATATTCAATTATACGGCTATATTCATTATGCCTGATGATACAGACATTCTACTGAAGATAACAAGAAACAATGCAGTAATCACTGTAGTTCACCTTGTACTGTGGTTTTATATGACTTTTTGGTTTCATGTTTTTATAGGAATTTGTTTTGTTTTGTCTTGCTAAGTTTTGTTTTTCCCTCTAATATAGAAAGGATAGAAATACATGTAGAGATTCATGCATGCATAGCTGTTTACACTCTCACTGTTTGACTATCTACTTTGTATGCTTTAATTTTATAACTTGAACAACTATTTCTAAAAGGACAATATGTCATTTATTAACTGGTGATTTCTTATTGTTTATCCTCTTTTTTTGGAATTCTGTATTATCTCTACCCTTTACATGCTTTTCTCTTTAAATAAAAAATTTTTAAAAAATTAAAAAAACATAATTAAAAGGCCAAAGATAAATTCATCTTACCTTCACCACACAATTCACAAACTATAAATCTAGAGTTAAAAATCTATAAATTTCCCCCCTTTTAAAGCTTACCACTGTGTTTATATATGGACTGAAAAAAAATTTCCGTAACTGTTGATATCTAAAAATATTTACTAAACATGGTAGCTCTGCACATTTTAAATGTTTATAAAGCTGTAGGGTACAAATGCATGTGCACAAAACATATCTAAAAGGGTAAGAAACTAATAATGATCATAAAGAATAAATGGAACAGACTGATGTTTCACTGTATATACTCTTTTTTCTTTCAATGTTTTACCATACATATAAAAATTATTAAGTTAAATATTACAGGTATAATGAAGATAAAACTTAACAGAAACATACTTTTCACTTATTTAAGTTATAAAGTGTCTATTCTGACATCTAGAAATATTCTTTGCACCAAACTTACCATTTCATCATACTTAATATGCAAATTAACCAGGAGGAGGAAGAGGCAGACTCAAAACAATGAAACTATGCAGAATTAACAACTTATTGTTAATTAAGCGAAATTTAAGTAACTTTGTACAAAAAATATCTTTTACAGTAGATGCTGGAAATTAGTAGTGTAGTTTCTATTATACACACGAAGTAGTAAGTATTCTGTGTGGGTATATTTATATTTAGAATATCATCATTCCTGCATTTAACAGATACAGATTTGACCATGCCATGGCAAAGGCAGACACAGAGGCAGGTGAGCAGTGCTTATTCTTTTATCACTTGACTCCAGGAATATATGCTGTGGAGACTTGAATCCAAATTAGTGTCTTTAGTTCTCAAAATCCTAAGTAGTAATGCTGAGTACATACTTTGTTCTATAACCTGGTCCCTAAGTAAGAATAAACTGCCCTGTGCTTGAATAGAGATGAAATATAACCTGGACCAAAACCGGACTGTGTTAGATCTATTAAATACAGCACACAAGTATACATGTGACACAATTCCTTTAGCAAATTTTCAAAAGTAATTTTGACCCTATTCAGCTTTGGAATCATCCCCAACAGCCTTCACCAATTTGTACAAAACATCTCAAAGACTATCCTTTATTTGTCAATTTCCATTGTAGCCCCAGGGACAAACCAGCTATATCCTTATCAATAACCTCTATAGATCTGAGTACAAAGATTCCATCCAAAGATCAATATGCTGTCAGGCATGATAGTGGTACATGCCTATAATCCCTGCACTGCGCTACACTGCACTGCACTGAGGAGGAGGACAATGAAAGATTACTACAAGTTCAAGGCTAGCCTGGACTACACAGTGAGACCTTCCCTCAAAAAAAAAAAAAAAAAAGTCAGATTCCTGTTTTCTTTTGAAATTTCCAATACCTGGAATATTTTCCTTTCTTCCCTCTACTAATCTTTTCCAAACCCCAACTAACATCTGAAAGATTTCTGGTCTCTGTATTTTGTAACAAAAGATCACATTGTTTCACTGCACTGATCCTACTTCATGTCATCTGTAAAAGGAGACCAGAAACAATGTCTCAAAAAGCTGTTATGCCAAAAAAAAAAAAAAAAAAAAAAAAACCATTACGCAGATTAACTGTTGTAGGGATGGGGATTTAGCTAAGAGGCATAAGTGCCTGCCTGGCAAGCACAAGGTCATTAGTTCGATCCCCAGTATCCTGCCCCACTAAAAATCCTTATAGAGAATTTAGAAGGTGTTTATACAGTACATAGTGCTTATATAGTAGGTATTCAATAAATAGTATCTTATCTGAGAACACTGGTTTCTCATTTTTTATGTTAACCTTTCTCCAACTGAACCTCAAGATTCCTGGGGAAGAATTCACATCCATACAAAAAAAAAAAAAAAAAAATTCACAAGAGCGAATTTTCTGAAGCTAATTGGAACCCAAAGTTTCTTACTTCATGTTGAATAACCAAAGGATGTAGGCACCAAAGCTAGACAAAGTTATCTCCCCAAAAGAATACAGATACTGTCTCAAACATCCAATCAAAGCCTGGGTGAAAATCTTGCCTCAATTTGGATAGCCTAGTCAGCTGCAGTCACCACAGCTGTTAGCCAAGAGTAGTGATGTGTCAACAGGCCAGATGATAAAGTTTCAGAAACAAACCTGCAAATACAGTACACAGAAAAAGAGAGAAGAAAAATAAAGGAGACAGAGAACTGCTAACTCCTCCATTTTTCCCTACCCCTTCATGTCATCTGGGAAGTAACAGATGGAAGAGAAAGCCATCTGTTAACATCTGCTTTCAGAAAGATTTACCTTAACCCCCTCACTTCCTCTCCAAACCTCAAGCTTCTTTATGATGTTAGTAGTAACTGTCTCACAAAATTATTATGAAAATTAAGGCACCAAGCAAGGTAATCCTAGCACTCAGGAGATTGAGGCAGAAGGATTATTGTGAGTTCGAGACCAACCTGGGCTACAAAGTAAGTTCAAGGCCAGCTGAACTGCATAGCGAGACCGTCTCCAAAAAAAAAAAAAAAAGGTAGACAAAATGTATCCTTCCTGGAATAGATAGACACTCAATTGATCTACCTACCATCATTTTAACTTCCATGCTTTACTTAGCAAAGAAAAAGAAGAAAATCTTTATGCAAAGAAGAGGAAAGCAATGAAAATACAGCTATGCCTTGGTTCAAGAACTTCCTTCCACAATTCCTGGAAGCAAACCAAATTGGACAAGTTCAATGTCCTTATGGGAAAATCTGATTTAATTCCCATTTTTATACCTAAAAATCATTGAGAAGCATATAAACCTTTCCTTAAATGCATTATTTCCATCTACATTTACAAGAAATTAAGAACCATTCAACTAGCTACTAACTTACTCTAAAGTAATAATCTGTATTTTAACACAACTTTATTTTGAGAATCAGTGACATTTCAACGTATCCAATTTACATTCATCTCCAAGACTGAGATTAAGAAACTACTAGCTGATTTCCAACTGGTTACAATACTCCTTTGAAAGTCTAAGTAATTTTACTCTGTAGCTATCCAAACAGAAATGGACAAGATAGAAACAACAGAGAAGAAACCTTCCAATTATCAGATTTGTGACTTCTATATCATCTGTTGAAACATGCAAGGTTTAATTCATGCCATTTGAAAAACTCCTGGGTTGCGTCATTGTTTATGGGACCAACTTGTAAAATATGTAGCCTTAACAGCTACATATTTTTAAAAATAAATTTTTAAAAATCCATTTTAATACAACTCACAAATTGCCTGGAGTCTGGAGTCAGTCCTAGTGTCAGGGAGGAAATGGAGCTGGCAGCTTTCCAAAGAAATACCCTTCTACAAAAATTATAGGGTGGACCTCAGATCAAAGGTCTATATTACATGCAGAAAAGGACAGCCCTGATAGTATGGGTAAATATCTAAGAAGATTTGGAGTGGGTTCATTAAAACTCAAAAAAAATAAATAAATAAAGGACCACTTCACTTATTTCAAGGATTAGCTGACTAGATAACTATTTCTACAGGAAAGGAGATGCTTAATGGTGTCTTCTGGACTATGATCATCTGGCATATGTTTACACAAAATTTTCTTCTATGTCATTCATCTGAGCTACCTCCACAGTCTCAATCTCTCTATATTTTGTTATTCTTTTGTATTTTGCATTATAAGACTTGTTTTTGCTTTAAAGTTTACCCAGGGAATTATTCTTTTCATATTGTAGTTTTTGTTGCATGGATCAAACATGCCTAATACAAAGGTGTGAAGAGAAACATTATCTAAAACAAACAAGCTTTAATGAACAAATGTATATTTTCTCTGAGTCTGAGAAGTATGTGTGTGGTTTTCGTATTTCTAATGAATATGAAGAAAAGTAAGTCTACTCACAAATATTGATCATTTTTTAAATGCTACTTGTTCTTGAAAAGATACAAATGTAACATTTAGAAAAATATACAAGGTGTGGCTTATAATTACAGGAAGAATGTCTACCAGCAGGTTCTCTTGCCCTTTTGGATCTGTTTTCCTAGGAAGAAAGAGTTGTTTATTTACAAGAGTGAGTATAATGCTGTACTAAAAATTTTAAAGGAAATGCTCTAAGAGTGGCACTGTTTTACATTTTCATAAAATAATATCTACTGTAATAGTCTCAATGAATTATTTTGTTTCTGCACTCAATGTTGCAACATATTTTGAGACTGGGTTTTTGTTTTCGTTTGTTTTGGTTTGGTTTTGGTTTTTTGAGACAGGGTCTTGCTCTGCTGTTCAGGCTGGCTTTGAACAATGTAGTCCAGGCTGGCCTTGAACTCACAGAGCAATCCTCCTGCCTCATCCTCTCAAGTGCTGAAATTATACATGTGCACCACCACACCTCGCAATTTGTGACTTATTTTTAAGAATATAAACAAAATGTCTCACAGAGATATATATTTGGAAAGGGGAAGAGTATTTTATAGTCTTTCGTAATAATTTTTCATGTTCTGATCAAATATTATACCAAAGCTCAAAAAATTTTTCTTTTGCAGTGAGAGGGATAAAACCCAAGATCTTGCATATGCTAGGGAAATACTCTGTCACTGAGCAACAGTCACAGCCCAAGAAGTGAAAAGTTTTAAAGATAGGTACAATTTAACATAAACCCTTGTGATGAATCTTTCATATACTGTTACAGTATATTAAATCACTTTGGTCCATATTACATTTTAAATATATTTCTCACACATTATATCAGTGACATTAAGTTATATAGAACTTGCTTGACACATGTCATTTTATAATCTCTAAAATCTTATCTGTAACATCACAACTGACAAGCCTGTGAAGCACTGAGAGGTTGTCAGTTTCATAGCAGTGGGAACAAGTTTCCAAAATTTTTATTTTTGCTTGAAAACTATAATTTCATCACTGGTAACAGTTTTTCTTTAAGTAATAGAGACATTCACCTATCTGCAAATATATCTGCAAAATATCCAAGCATGAATAACCAAGTTTATCATTTTTTCAAGTAAAAATGTTGATATCTGAAAAAAGCCACAACCAGTATGGGGAACTAACAGCTCTAGTTAAGCTGTACACAGGTATTTGCAAGAAGACTCTTCTTACTGGCCAACCATGCAGCAAATGTCCTTCATGTGTACACACTTCCTTTTTATCACAGTATTAAAAAGGCGATATATACTCGGGGTACATGTAAAATGAACAGTTTCTGTTGTTTCATTAAAGCAAAAAATGAACTGGCTTTTAATGAAGAACACAAATTATTATTAGCAGTTTGGTACTTCTACCTTGCTTCAAGCAAAGGTCCCAGCAGTTTTGCCCACTACTGACTTGACACAATCAATGAAAATGTCAGTAAAAAGAAAAAGGGAAAAAAACCCTTACACTGACTACTAAAAGAGTTCTGACTTCTACCAATCTAAATGTGCTAGCCTAAAAATCCATGTATTTCTTTTGGGGCACTCTGATATCAGAAGCAGAATTTTCAACATACCTAATACCCAGAATAAAATACAATAAATGTAGGTAAGTAGGACAAACACACAATGCTCCAAGCAAGTACAGGCACCAGAGACCCCTCAATATAGCAATGCCACAATAAATCAAAATGGTAATCAAATGAGGTCATAAAAAAAAATCCAAATAAAAAGGACTTTTTATGCACACTGACAGGGAACCACTGTACATCTGAGAAATGAAATATGATTACTCATTAAAGTCCTTTCTGAAAAAAGAACCAAATGATATGTATGCTGGAGACCATTCTATATGTCCATGTTTAGTAAAATTCTAAATGTAGCAACAGTAGCCTTCTACTGTTCTCTACTACAGTACGTTCACATGGGCCTCAGGCCCCATCATGTAATTCTTCATCTTACCTTAGGATCTTTTCCTCTAGATCATTCTCATAACCTCCTCAACCCATCAGAGCAGTTCAAATCACTAGAAAAATAAAGACTCTTTTGTTTTTCCTTTGTCCCACCCCCCCACCCCATTTTTTTCTCCAGCAGTTATGTGTATTGACCAGGTGCAGCAACTGATAGCTTTAGCAGGGGCAACTCAGTCCAAGAGCTCTGAGTAGAATAACTCACATTCCACACAAACCCTAAACTATAAATCAAAACCACTAATCCCAGCCAACACCTAGGTCTCAAAAAACCTCAATATATTACAATTTGAAGCCCAGAAATGAACTGAAGCAGATCAATTTCACACTGTGCCAATGAGGCTTATTATATTACTTCTAATAACACTGACCTCAGAAGGCAATTTATTCCCATCAGACATCTACAGTACCAACTTAATTTTAGCCTTCCAGTTCTTCCAGAATTAACTACCTTTATGATTACCAGGGCAAACATATTCCACACCTACAGTATAAGAATATGCTTCTTTATCTGGAAGATGACAATAACAGCACCTACTTCAAAGGGTTGATGTACAATTTAAGATGATTTATTTAAAGCATTTAAGCTAGTGTCTGGCATACAGAAGGTACATAATAATTACTGCTACTAAACAAAAAAAAAGAAAATACTATAAAGTTGAATGTTAAGTACACGTGTTTGTTATATAGTTTTATTTGCTTTCTTTTTTATCTTGTTGAGACAGTGTCTCACTTTGTAGCACTAGATAGCCCAAGCTGCCTCAAACTCACACCAGTCTTCCTCCCTCAGCCTCCACAATGGTGGAATTACAGGCGTGCACCACCATGCCCAGTTAAAATCTCTGTAATTTTCAATGTGAATATTTTATTAAAAGATGAATCATCTGTGTGAAAAAAAATGAGAGAAAAATTCTTAAATAGTGACGATTGCAAATAAAACTGTAAAATATTGTTTAGTTCTGATGGAAGTTACATTATCTAAATGTAACATTTTTTTAAAAAGCTAGTGCCTACTTTATCTTGATTGTTCTACTTGTATATAAGAAAAGTGTAGGACAAGAGCAACACCGTTAATGTGAAAGAGAGATGTCAACTTGAACTAAGGCAAAAGGCATTTTTAAAGTACTCATAGTAACTGAGTTCTCAACTTCATATTACCTGATATAAAAGAAAAACACTAAATACCACTTCACACTGATGCAAGAGTTATATTTTATGAATGAATATCAAACACACCTTGGTTAGGTTAAAACACAGCCATACAAAAAGGAAATGTTTATTTTGCCTGTATACTTTAAAATACAAAGAAAATTTTTAATAAGATCAAGTCTTGCACTGTGGCACTTTAGCTACAATAGGGCACTTCATTGAAATGAATAGGAATAGCTTTGCTTTGCACTTTTCATTACAAAAGTGAGATTTTCCTCTTGGAATTATTTAATTTTAAATAAAGAGACTAAATTCTCAAAATGATACAGTTGCTGCTGCAGTCTGAACAATGAGACTGGGGGTGGTGAAAGAAAAAAGGCTGGCGCAAGCCCTAACAAAGGCCCCTCACGCTGGCTCCAGCTAAACCCTGAGGATGAAAGCACTCTTTGTCCTTCTAGTCAATGCAAGGCCTTTCAATGCCCCAGTATCTAGTTTAAAGAAAAGAAAAGAAGCAAGAAGTGAAAAGATGGGGAGTTTTGCTTCTTTAGGGAATATGCCTCAGCAGCCAGGGTACAACAAGGGTCCAGGTCGCCTGGACACAAAAAAGATTTCTGACCACTACTAAGTCTTTTTGTCTATTATTAAAAACCAGCCAAAAGGGCGCATGTATTGTCTTTACATCACCCATATTGTATTATTAAACAGAATTTTGGAAACTGCATTGCTATGGCATATGTGATCTTTGTAATCTATACAGGAAATGAAGTCTTTTGTCTTACAAACTTGGACTTCAGAAATGCTACTCCTGTAAATTCAACTTGAGAAAAAATCAGAAAAGTACAAATTAAGAAAAACATTTTGCTTTTTTGTTCAGGTCACATAACCAACAGAAGTTTTCTAACAAAATTAACAGTTCAATGTTTTATTAAGCATGCCACATATGAATGAATAGAAGATTCCTAACTGGGAAACTTCATATCTCAGTATATTGTACTTAGTTTAAAAATAATAAATCTTTATGTAGATCACAAATATTTTCCTCATTGTCATAACTTAACTGAATTTCAGCTTCATTGCTAAAAATTTTCTTTACAGAACCCAATTTCATTTTAAAAATCCCACTCTTTGACTAAGATTTTGGCTAACTTTATGCAAAGCTTGTATTAGAATTCACTTACAGCAAATTTTAGTAGTTTATTGTGAAGATTATTTTAGATTTTGGTTAACTAGAAATTTTGCTATTATCACTTAAGAATTACTGAATTCCATCCTTAGAGTTTCAATGCGTATGAAATTACAGGATCAAGAGATATGGGAAAGGTCCTAGAAGATAATCTTACAAAATCTATGTCTGATTAACAGAAAGGGGTTAAAAGCACTCAGAAATTAAGCACTCTTCTAAAGGTCAATTTCCTTTACAGTAACAGTGGAGAATACAAATTCATGTACAGTGTGCAATCTCATTTTACTAAGTCCTAATTTACAAATGATTAAGTCTACTTGTCCCAAGGGACTACCAAATCTTTTGAAAACAATACTGAAGTCTCTATTTCATGAAAATAAAGAATGTCAGTTATCCTTGGTAAATAAAAGACATAAGCAGTACATACTTTAAAAACAGAACTAAAAAACTTTTAGATATAATCAGTCTGTATATCTATAAATACATATTCTGTGGAGTTCACTATGCATTTTTTCAAAGTATCACTTGATTTTTTAAAAATGTACACAATACAGTAGATATAAAGTAGAAAGTATCAGTGCAGGATATGAAAGTATCCCTCTATCATCCAATCTTCTCACAAAGGTAAACCAATCACGCCTCTTGTGTATTTTCCAGAAATTTTCTACAAATACATATACGCTATCATTTTTAAATTTTAAAAGCTGCTTCTAAAAGTAGTGATTGTTCTAAACTTATTTAAAATGTCATCCCTAGATTTAAAAAAGGAGACTACAGGATAACACTGAGCATGGTGGTGCACAACTCAAATTCCAATGCTTGGCAGGCTGAGCCAGGAGGATCACTGCAATTTCGAAGCCACCTAAACAGCACAGGGAGACCCTATCTCAAAAAAAAAAAAAAAAAAATACAGGGCATAGGGACACACACCTGTAATCCCAGCACGACGCAAGAGGTTGAAGCAGGAGGACTGCTGAGAACAGTTTGGACTGTATCTAGTGAATTCAAAGCCAACGTGAACAACATAGAAAGACACTGTCTCAAAAAAACCAAACAACAACAACAACAAGCCGGGCATGGTGGCGCATGCCTGTAATCTTAGCCACTCAGGAGGTTGAAGCAGGAAGATCACTGTCAGTTCAAAACCAGCCTGGGTTACAAACTGAGCTCAAGGTCACTCTGAATTGCACAGTGAGGCCCTGTCTCAAAACGCAGGGGGGAAAAAAAAAACCCTACGAGATGAAAAGTTATGAAACCGACTAAATACTCCAAAGTATTAACAGAATGTTTCAATCTAATAATCCATCTTCAAAAAGTTTATATCATTTGTTTATACAATGAAGCCAATCAAAATACACATGCTAATAAATGATGCTCTCACTTTTGACAAGTTGTATGACCTACTGATCTTTACTGGTTTTCAATCTAGTCCATCGTCATATCCATTTCCTTTCAATTACATACATCTTACTAAGTCTGTTCTAGTCCACAAATCATACCTTTATAAATAAAATTAGATCAAAACATAAACAGCATTCTTATAATGAAAAAATAACAACAATGAGTCTTCAGTAAATATGTATTAAGAGCTTTAAATCAACATACCTTACTCATATAACCAAAGATGTCTCTAAGTACAAAAGCAAGAATTCAAACTTTAAAATCAGATTTGAGATAGATTCTGAGGTCCAACACCAAGTTTAGTTTCTAAAACTATAGAATGACATTCTTCTTTTTGGGGGGCAGGTGATCCTTCTGTAGGGGGATACTGGAGATGAACATAGGACCTTCACATAAGCTATATTCCCAGCACCCCCTCCCCGCTTTTTTTTTTTGGTAGCAGGGATTGAATTCATGACCTCACACTTGCCAGGCAGGCGCTTACACCACTGAGCTAAATCCTTGATCCTACTAGCCCCTTTTTTTGAGACTGGGTCTTACTATGTTGCCAAGGTTGCACTCAAACTTGCTTCCTGGAAGCAATCATGACCCTGATACCAAAACTAGAAAAGGACTCAACTGAGAAAGAAAATTACAGGCAAATTTCCCTAATGAACATACATGCAAAAATCCTCAGTAAGATACTGGCAAACAGAATGCAGCAAATCATCAAGAAGTTTATATACCATGACCAAGTGGAATTCATCCCAGGGATGCAAGAATGGCTAAACATGGTTAAATCAATAAATGTAATACATTACAACAGAGCCAAGGACAAAATCATACATTCATCTCAATAGATACAGAAAAAGCTTCTGACAAAGTCCAGCACCCATTCATGATTTAAAACCCTACAGAAAATTGGAATAGATGGCCTTTATCTCGATCTGATAAGAGCCATCTATGACAAATCAACAGCCATCATCATACTAAATGGACAAAAACTGAAAGCTTTCTCTCTAAAATCAGCAACAAGACAAGGATGCCCACTGTCTCCACTCTTACTAAACAAACTCCTGGAAACTTTAGCCAGAGCAATCAAGACAAGAGAAAGAAATAAAAAGGAATAAAGATAGGAAAAGAAGAAATTAAATTATTATAATTTGCAGATGGCATGATACTCTACACAGAAAACCCCAAAAACTCCACTAAAAAACTGGCAGATTTAATAAGCAAAGTCAGTAGTATAGCTGGAAACAAAGTGAACACTTGGGACTGGGGATTTAGCTCAGTGGCATAAGTGCCTGCCTTGCAAGCACACAGTTGTGAGTTCAATCCCAGGTACCAAAGGGAAAAAAAAAACAAAGTGAACACTCAAAAATCAATGGCCTTCCTGTACATGAATAACAAACTCACTGAGAGAGAAATCAGGAAGCAACACCTTTCACAATAGAATCCAAAAAAACTCAATACCCAATGAAGGATGTAAAAGACCTCTACATTGAAAACTACAGTACTCTGAAAAGGGAGACTAAAAAGGATATTAGAAAAGAGAGATATCCCACGCTCCTGGGTAGGAAGAACCAATATAGTGAAAATGGCCACACTTCCAAAACTGATACACAGATTCAACGCAATCTTGATTAAATTCCAATAGCATATCTCACAGAATTAGAGAAAACAATCTTAAAATTCATTTGGAATCAGAAAAAGACCTAGAATACCAAAGGTAATCCTGGGCAACAAAGGGAAGACAAGGCACATCATAATCCCTGACTTGAAATTATTCTGTAAAGCTACTGTGATAAAAATAGTATAGTACTGGCCAAAAAAAAAAAAACAAACAAAAAAACCTGCCAAGACCCAAAGATCAATGGAACAGATTAGAAAATGCAAAAACAACTCCAGACATACTAAGCCACCTTACCTTTGACAAAGGTGCCAAACACATTCACTGGAAAAAAGATAAGCTCTTTAACAGATGGTGCTGGAAAAACTGGCTCTGCACATGCCAAAGAACAAAGTTAAACCCTGATTTGGAGGAATACAGGAAAATGTCAGGACAAAGGAGCAAAAATACAATCTCAGATCTCCAACCCACACAGAACAAGTTCAGGAGACACAGACATAACAGAAATTAGAAGTCACACAGCTGAAATTTCTGAAAAGGTAACAACTAAAGTAAAGAAGCAACTGAATTCTTGTTTGGATAATATTACATGCCTATGTCTGATGGTCTGGACAGCTACTCTGAAGATAAAAGGCATCATGGTAGCCATTACTGATTTCCTATTATCTTGTTTTGAAGTCCTGTATCACTTTCATTGTTTTGTTTTGACTGGCTTTATTCTGTTTTATTTTGTTTGGTTTTACTCTTTAAAATAAAGTTTAAAAATTAAATTAAAATTTTAAAGAAAGAAAGCTGTGCAATAAAAAAAGCATCATCATCACTGCAAGTTAGAGGCCTGCCTGGGCTACAAAGTGAGCTCAAGGCCAGCCTGAACTGCAAAGAGAGACCCTGTCTCAAAAAGATTAAAAAAAAAAAAAATCATCATCAAAAAGACAAAAAAAAAAAAAAGCCCAATGAAGCAGCAACATTTAACCTTAATTTCTCCTACTCCCTTAGCCAATGGATCTCATGTACATACCACAACTATAAAAAACAAGTAATTCTGATGAGCGTCAATTAAGCCTTTCTAATAGACTGTCAATTTGTCACTACATCACTGCTTCAATATTCATTCACACATGTAGAGTATGTTAAGTTCAATGCTGACTCCCCAATGAAAAGGTAAATAGCATACAAAAGGGGGAAAAGGTTCCTATTTTAAAACCTGAAGCTAGGGGCCAGAGATTTAGCTCAGTAGCCTAAGTGCTTGCGTGGCAAGTGCAAGGCTATGAGTTCGATTATTGGTACCAAAAATAAATAAAAAACCTGAAGCTAAATAAAAAAACATGCATCTATGCTACAAAAAGCACAAGCTTACTCCTCTACCTCAGTCTGCTCCAGCAAGAAACAAGATGCTGGAGTTAGGCAAAGGAAGAGGTACTTTAAAAAAAAAAAAAAGAAGAAGAGGTACTGCCTCGAAAAACAGCCTCCCACTCTGGCATGGTTTTGGGAAAAAGAACGATAAAAGCAAACAGTAGTAACAGCAGACATCCATAGAGAAGTACAAATTGTATACATGCATTTTTCACTAAAGAGTCAAAACAACTTGTAAGGTAGGTGTTACCAAACCCTTAAGAAGCTAAAAAATAGAGAGGTTAGTTGGTTCTCCCAAAATCACAGAGAAACAGAATTTACAGGTCATTTGAGCTCCACTCACAATGAAATCTTATAGCCACCATCCTCTCTTCCCTATTCTACCATTCCTCTAGAGGTGTACTGACAAACCATAAGTTTTGGGACTGGACAAAGACTTAATTAAACATTGCTATTTTTCAAGTGACAAGGTTATAAATGAGTTCCCAATATAGTACTTCCACTATAGTATATTCATTTCATACTGATCCTCAGATTTTTTATATCAAAGAATTTTTTTAAATCATATAAACATGACAAAAAAACAAATAATTTCTATCCTTATATACCGTGAAGTCAAAACACCAATTTGTACCATTTAGTTTATTTTTCTGTTGATTTGTGTATCATAAGAGAAAAAAGAATATTTTTACATCATTAATCAGAAAACTAGTTCTATATTTAAAAATAATGTTCTTAAGTAAACATACTTTCAGACAACTAGTGCTTTAATAGTTTTAGCCGTTAGCACACAAATAAGGAATAAACTTCCTTTTACAAGGTCAAACAACAGATTTTCTTTTTTCAGTTTGGGCTAATTCAGGTTAACAATATTGAGAATTTTCACGTTAAAAAAACATTAACATGATTTAAATGTGTGAAAAACTTCTTTCCAGTGCATTTAACACATCCACTGGAACTTCTATTGCACATGTGAACAACGTGCAGTGACGATGGCACTAGCAGCAATGAGGAGTCTCAAGCAGCTACAAGTCCAGATTTTGGGCAACAGCATCACAACCATGACAACTCAGAGGCTAGACACTCCCAAGACAAAATCATGTAATCAGGCCAAAGCTGCATAGCTAGAAATACAAATGGCAACCTAAGAGTAACATAATCTGATCCCAATTACAAATGACATCCTCTGGAAATTGCTGTTCCAGGTGATGGCCAGGTGTTTTCCTTTCCCCCTTTACTTTCTGTCTTCTCATTCATTCTCTCTCTCTCTCTGTCTCTGTCTCTCTCTCTTTCCCCCTCTCTCTTCCCTCTCTCTCTCTCTTTTTGGTACCGGGGATCGAACTCTCAATTGCGCACTTGCAAGGCTGGCACTTATGCTGCTGAGCTAAATCCCCAGCCCCTCTCTGTTCTCTCTTAACAATAAATTATGAAATTATTTAATCTAGTCTCAAAGGATCACAAATTTTTTATCTGCCCTAGTCCACAAAGAGATCAGTAGTCTTAAATAACACAAAACACTGAGGAGTAAAAACTAAAGAGTCAATCAACAGAAAGGAATTGTTGGGAGTTCTGCCTGGTCCTATGGATATCTCTGGTTTACCTACCTGCTGTTCTAAGGACTTCTGGGAAGATGGCCGAGTGGTGAACAGCAGAAACACAGCCCGTCTGAGATTTGGTGTCCAGATGCCGGAATACAGCAATGTGAGGAAGAGAAAGAGGAAAATGGGGCCCCAGGACCTAGCAAGAATCTGAAGAGAGAACTGAAGCCCACAGGGAAAAGTGAAGACAGAGACCTCATCGCAGAAGGCGGCGGCAAGCAGTACTTTCTTCCTGAGCCCTTATTCACTTCATGGGAGGGGTACCTCAGACCTTGAGATGTATGATGACTACTGGGGACCCCAGAAATACACAGAAAAATACGCCAGTGGAACGGAGCAACACACCAGTGGAATGGAGCAGGGGACACAGGAGAGTAGTAACTGGTGAGTTACTGAGATTCAACCCTAGCCCAGGATAGTAGCCATCTTGGAGAGAGGTCAACTGAGCATGGAACTCAAGACCAGCTACAGGCTGGCTCCATCTAGCAACTCCCAGTGTTAGGATGAGGCAAAACGGAGTTCAAGTTGGCAGGAGGTCAAGGAGCTGAGTTCAAGTGCTAGGAGGCACAGAGAGTGCTGCAGACTGAAATCTGGCTCCAGCCTTACAGCCAAAAATCAACTTGAACTTCAGTGAAACAAATGTGGTGGGCTTACTATAAACCACTGGCTGGCTTGCTGGGATTAATCAACACAGACAGGGTTTTGTCTGCCCACTCTACCCTGAAGTAGACATGTTTTATGTTATGTTTTGTTTTTGTCTTGTTTTCTTTGTTTTTCTTGCTTGTTCTTGTTTTTACATAAGTATGAATATTGATTCTAGGGGTTTTTTTGGTTGCCATTGTTCTGTACTACGTTTGTTATTTCTCTTCTTCACTAATTTTCCGAAATTCACATAATCTTTTGTCCTCCAGGCTTGCTTCTAATCTCTCCCTCTTCTTCCATCTCTATTCTGTCCCCCTAATCTCTTTTAAATGTTCTCCTCTGAGGGTAAAATCACCATATTGAGGACATATGTACTGTACACAATTTTCTGGTTCATTTGAGATTTTTGTTATATAACCATAAATATAGTTCACACAGTTAAAGGGCAGATTAAGTTACCACAGCTCATCATTTTCTAGACTGTTTGATGCTCTTGTTATTGCTGATTATTTTGCTTTAGCCAAGATGACGTAATTGCTCCAATCAGTTGTTCTTCCTATACCAAGACTGAGATTGCCTATGGGTCATAAACAATACTATAGGCGGAATACCAAAGAACCAGGGACTGGGCCAAATAGGCAGCAACTTCTCATCCCCAATAAACTGAAGAGGTAGTGTTACAGGCAACTGAGCTAGTTAGAAATATAACAGGTAGTCAGACAGGGCTAGGCCCTTGAAGAAGCCAGCATAGAGGACCAGACATCTGATGACATTGGAGGGGACACAAACCTATTGCTGTGGGCCAGATCTCAGGACAGAAGGTAAAACAAATGCAGTCACATTCTTAAGTATAATCCTTAGGGATTAAGTCTGGATCACTTTGAGAAGTCAGGAGTCACCATTCCAATCCCTAGGGAAGAGTCACTGCTTTCTAAGGATGCCAGCTTTCTACATGACTCACTTCCCCATTTGTTCCCAATTTAATCAATTTTACCTCAGCTATTAATCTTATTAGCTAAACATAGCTCTGTCCCACCTCGTGCCCATCTAACCTTGTAAATTCCCAGTTTTCCCCAACTTTACACCCATCTTACCTCATGACTTTACTCTATAAAAATCCTGAGAAAATACAGAATCTTTGGCAACCCGCTCGATACTCCTTCTGTCTCTCTCTCAGACAGAAGCTTTCTTTCTCTCAATAAATATATTCTGCTCTTAACCTCCATTGTTCCTAAAATTCATTCTTTGATTTTAGAGAACACGAACTCGTACCAGACACAGTAGGTTGGGAGTTTCATTCCCCTATATCAGTAGGATCTTGCAAGACTCAAAACCCAAAAGCTAGGTACATCTGGAAGACATCTTTGAGAAGTAGTCCTTTCCTAAGGGTTCTCAATACTAACAATAAGGCTACTTGCCCAAAGTAATTTACAAGTATCAATCCAGGAACTGACCTTTAAAAAAACAGGAAGTGAGAAGATACTTAAAACAAGATGCAGCCCCAGATTTCCAGCTTACCAAGGGCAACTGTAGAGGGCAATGAGCAGAAAGTATTGAGGACAGGAGCTTGAGCACACCAATACCACCAGCCACTCAGAAACGTAGGGAGGAGGATCAGGAACTAGACCAATGGGGCAACATATCAAGATCTTCCCTCAAAAAACAAACAAACAAATTTTTTAAAAAAAGGGAATTGATGCCGTTAGAATCTACCCTGAAGTAAATTAAAACATCAGAGCCTATGTTTTGTCTTAAAATTTACTTGCACTGAAGTGAAAAAGGGTAGAGAAGACTTAAAATTGTACTGGACAATGTTTTACTCTAAATAGCAAGGGACAAAAATTGCAGAAAAACTCTTTCTTAGATTATCATCAAGCAAAATTTTGCCAGAAAGCCCATGAAATACTCCTCAGTGGTGTAAGTCCAGTGATGACAAACAGTATACATTGAATAGAAAGTATTTTTATGAGAAACAATTACTGTAGTACACATTACTTTTATGATAATCTAGCAACCAATTTAGGGTTTAAAAAAGTTACAGTGTCTTCCTCAAATATCAAGTATTACATATTTCTTTTCAAATTTCCAAAACTTTCAACAAATGTATTCCATTTGGAGCACACTCAAACTAAAGTCTAACAAACTGTATTACATGGCACTAGCAGTTTCAAACACTAGAGCCAGCAAAATCTGACACTAGAACAAGCTTTATACTGCTTCTAAAGAAAACTGATTCACCGAGCCATGTCTTGGGTAGTCAGAAATCTCAGAGCACTAGGGAAAACTTGGAAGCAGTCAAAACATTTTGAAGTCTTCTAAAATTGTCCCCGATGAGATTGGTTAGTTTTCTCAGTAGGTTGACTTTTAAAGTTTTCTTATATAATTCTCTTTTAAAGGAATCATTTTCAAATGGCATTTATTTTGGCCTGCCAACAAAATACCTTCCTAAATGGTTTTTGCATAAGATTAACTATTTTCATGTAGTCAAACTAAAAGCCTTCAATTTTTGTGAAAACAAATGCTAACGCAGCTGGTGGTGGCACATGCCTATAATCCCAGCACTTGGGAGGCTGAGGCAGGAGAGTTCACAATTTCAGTACCAGCCTGGGCTACATAATGAGTTCAAGGCCAGCCTGCACTACATAGTAAGTTGTCTCAAAACATTAAAAAAAGAAAAAAAAAACCAACACAAATGACTAATACAGGTGCTTCGTTGCTCAACTGTTAACAAAAAATGGAGAATGTTAACATTTCATTCATGAGTTTCTATTATTCCAGTATTTTCAGACTGCCCTTCTTTAACATTAAAGAGATGTAAAATCCAGATCAATTAAATGTTTTAGCACTTCGGTTAAGAAATAAATCCTAAAAAAAAATTAAAAAGAAAGAAATCCTGCTGGGTGTGGTGACACACACCTATAATCCCAGCACTCTGGAGGCTGAGACAGGAGGATCACTGTGAATTCAAAACCAGTCTGGGCTACACAATGAGTTCAAGGCCAATCTAAACTGCATAGTGGGCGGGAATGGTGGCATACACCTAATCCCACCATTCAGGGGGCTAAGCAACAGAATCCTTGCGAGTTCAAAACCAGCCTTGGCTAAAAAGAGTTCAAGGCCAGCTCAAACTGCACTTCAAAACACTGTCTCAAAAAGACAAAAAATAGATACATAAATAAAACTTTTAAAAACTGCATAGTGAAATCCTGTCTCCAAAAAGTTACATAAATTCTTGCCCAAAGTGATTTTGCCCCTACATTACCCAAAATTATATTAACTACAGTTCTACAATACATAAACTAATTATATTAACTACAGTTCTACAATACATAAACTAATTATATTAACTACAGTTCTACAATACATAAACTGAAGCAGGAAATTAACTGTATATCTATTAAAAACTACTAATTTCTCAGTAACTATGTACCTATACTGCTAATGTATACAATGATCAAGCCCGGGGTGAAGGACAGTTTTTTAAGGAGATGACAAAGAATAGTCTCCTTCACCTTATGGTAAAGATAACTCGAAAAGTTCTTCATGCCTACAGAATTAAGCTCCTAGTAAATAATTTTTTAAAAGTTCTTAGTAAATAATACAGGTACTCCTGCAATTACAGAAATAGCTAACTTATGGTATCAAAGTTCTAAAATTAATAGTATAACATCACTATGTACTAACACATCTAAGCAACTTTCAAAAGCTAGATTAACATGAGAAAACACTTTTAGTTAGGATACTCCTTTAGTTTCTAAATACTGTGGAGTAGTCATTCAAGCACGAGTTATTGCTGTGTACCCAATGTCAGACAAATTTCAAAATAATTTTAACACTTTAATTCTTAATAGTCACTGCAGATTATTTTAAAATGGAAAAATGAACCACATATACCTTGATGACCTTCAAGGAGTTAGCACATTCCCTTTAAATCAGTCAACTGTTGACAGAATTACTGAGAAACAAAAATAAGTCTTAAAAACAGTGTTTAAACACTGTTCAAAAAGTGGAAACAGTAATCTCACTTTCTCAATAACAAAAGCTCTTAAGAGTTTTATGGTTATATATTCCATAAAATAGAAGTTAACATTACGAGACACTATATGCCAGGCTCTGTCCTGTGCATGTTAATTCAATTATAGTATCTTAGGAAAAAAGTTGTATTATTTAGTTTTACATCAGAATTATTAAGAAAAAAAAAATACCCAAAGGAAAGGCAAAAACTGTTTAAGGCTGGGCTGTAAATCTAAAAGTTCTGATTCCAGAGTCCATACTCTTAACCACAATATTATACTGCTAAATTTAAGTACTCATTTTGAACCATAACTGACTTAAGCAAACATATATCAAGATAGGGAAGACAAAGGCATGAGGTATCAAAGATAGCATGTTAAGGAATACAGCATACTGAGGTAGAATAAGGTCAACTGATAAAGCAATGGAGTCTGCCCTGGATTCTGACTTCTGTATTTTACTTTCCTATCCCTGGTAGGGTATCCTCACTCCTACATTCTTAGTCATCAAATGTCTTCAGCATCTCTAAAAAATAGCAAAAGACCAACTCTAAATCACCAAATGGATGACAGACATCGTGAAGTAGGAAAAAAATGTTCAAAAAGGAAGGGGAAAGGGGAAAGGGGAAAGAAAGAGAAAGGAAAAAAAGAGAATAGAAGGGGGAAAAATTGAAACAAAGCCTTTGTAAAAAAGGAGGGGAAGAAGGATTTAAGGGACGGGAGAGGAATGGGGAAAAAAAGAAGAATCACGATATATTATGTACAAGTAACAAATTTGCTGTTGTGTCTGTGATTGTTACATATATCAAAAGTGTTGCGCTCACTTTGGCAGCACATATAGCAAAAGTGTACCAATAAAATTAATTTTTAAACAGGAATGTACAAAAAATGAAAATAAAAGTAGCAAGAGACTCACTCTCAATCACATTTATCAATAAATGACCCAAAATATTCAGACACCTGAAAGTACTAATTAGTCATAAAAATGGATTCTTTAAAAAGAAAACTGTTCAAACTTGAGCAATTATTCTGAAGATAACAATATGCAATATAATAATCATTGGACTTCCGGGAAGATGGCAGAGCAGTAAGCAGCAGGAAAAACAGCCTCTCTGAGAGTCACCATCCAGACACTAGATTATAGCATCATGAAGAAGACAAGAAGGAAGGGAGTGGGTCCCCTGGACCCAGGAAGAATCTGAAGTGCAAACTGAAGTTGACAGAGAGTAAAAAGAAAAACTTCAACAAAGAGCAAAGCTATGGTAGATGGCAGCGCCTTCATCCTCTAACTGCGAAAGAGGAGCCGTTGAACAGATACACCATCATGGTGACTGTGGCAGCTGGCAACCCTGGCAGCCTCTGCAAAGAGACACAGCAGTGGAGGGGACAGCAGACCTGCAGGAATACACTGGCTGGCACTGTTGGCCCTAATAACCCATGAAGGAGATTAAGGGTCATAGAAAATACTGTAGCACAGTGCCAAAGAACCAGGTCAAACGAACAATAACCTCATCTCCAACAAACTGAAGTAAAGACCTTCCAACAGCTATATCTGGAAGATACCACAGAGAAATAATCATCACCTAAATGTCCTAAATATCACCAATAAAGCAACCCACCACAGGCAACTTACAAGCATCACCCCAGGAATTAAACTAAAAAAGAAAAGAGACAACACTTAAACAAGATGCAATTCCAGACATTCAACTCGCCAAAGGCAAACCCAGGGGGCAATGAGGTGGGACAATCTGAAAGCTACCCACCATATCCCTCTGAAGTGATAACAAAGCAAATGAATAATTGAAAAAATAAAATCAGAAATAATCTCTCAAATAACTACAAAGATTACCAAAATACACACCATGCTTAGTGATGTCAGAGTACATACAGACAAAAAAATAGACAAGGTTAAGCAAACTATAGAAGCTTAGCATATGAAACAAATGGAACCCATAAAGCAGATTCGAGCAGATATCCAGGAGAATAAAAACTTCACTGAACCTATTTGAAGCAGATTAAGCCAATGTGAGGACAGGATCTCAGATATTGAAGACAGGCTTGCAGTTAGCGACCAGAAAAAGAAAAATTTCTCAAAACTAGCAAGGGACCATGAGAAATCAATCTAGCAGCTGCTAAATGAGACAAAGAATAATGACTTAAGATTAACTGAGTCAATAAACAATCAGAAAATACCACAAATGACATTAAACTTTCCTGGTAGCGCAACAGAATTCCACATACAAATAAGTGAGGTATATAGAACTCCAATTAGCAATGATCAAAAAAAAAAAAAAAATCTACAGCCAGGCATATCATAGTCAAGATTCCAGAAATTCAACCAAGAATAGAATCTTAAAAGTTGTTAGAAAAAAGAAATAAATTACCTACAAAGGAAAGCCCATCAGAATCACAGCTAACTTCTCAGAACAAAGTCACAATTCAAGGAGAGCTTGAGGTAATGTATTTCAAGTTCTAAAGGAAAACAACTTTCAACCCACATTGATGTATCCCACAAAAAAATATCATTCAAAATTGATGAGATAAGATACTTCTATGACAAAGAACATCTGAGGAAATTTTTGACCACCAAACCAGCACTCTAAAATGTTCTAAAGGACATTCGAGAAAGAGATAATAAAGGACTACAGATCCATGAACCCTAACAGAAGGAATCCACAAGGAAAGGCAAACAATTAGCGGGAAGGAAAAAATAAAAAATAAAAAGTGGGAGCCAACAACAGGAAAATAACATAACAAAGATAATTCAATACAAATCAGTTTTAATTATCAATGTTAATGGTCTTAATTCACCAGTCAAAAGACACAGACTAGCAGAATGGATCAAGAAGCAAGATCCAACAATATACTGCATACAAGAAACACACTGAATTAAAAAAGAAATTCAGACTGAAAGTCAAAGGATGGAAAACAACACTCCATGCAACAGGAATCCAGAAAAAAGCAGGGATAGCTATTCTATTTGCAGACAAAGTGAATTTCAAGCCACGACTAATTAAGAGATAAAGAAGGTCACTACATCCTTGTAAAGGGAAAAATACAAGGAGAAGAGATAACAATCATAAATATACAACAAATACCAGTGCACCCAGCTATATAAAACAATTACTATTCTTATAACCCCTAAAACAATTATACTGGGAGACCTCAATACCCCACTGTCACAAAAAGACAGAGCAACTAGACAAAAAAATCAGTAATGAAATATTAGAACTAATCAAACTTTTGAGCAAATGGACTTAGTAGATGGCTATATAATGTTCCACCCTACAACATCAGAAAACATTCTTCTCAGCTGCACAAGGGACATTCTCCAAAGTAGATCATATAGTGACTCATAGAACATGGTTAAGTACATGTAAAGGAGCTGAAAATTATCCCGTGCATACTATCAGACCACAGTGCAATGAAAATAGAAATCCATGCCAAAGGAAATCGTAAGAACTTCATAAACACATGGAAATTAAATAGTACACTACTGAACAACCAATGGATCACAGATTAAAGAAGAAATTACACAGTTTTTACATTTCAATGATAATGACAATACAACATATTGGAATTTGTGGGACACAATGAAAGCAGTCTTAAGAGGGAAATTTACAGCAGTAAATACCCATTATCAGGAAAATAAAGCAAGCGCATATAAACAACTTAATGTTAAACCTCTAACTTCTAGAAAAAGAAGAGCAAGCAAAGCCAAAAGTTCATACAAAGGAAAAAATTATAAAGAGCACAGCAGAAAGTACCACACTGGAGACTAAAAAAACAATACAAAGAATCAATGAATCAAAGAGCTGGTTCTTTCAAAAATTAAATAAAATTGACAAACCCTTGGCCAACCTTATCAAAAAAAAAAAAAAACAGGAATGAAAAGGGTAAAATCACAATAGACCCTGCATAAATCCAGAAAATCATCTCTACCTACTTTTGAAAACCTGTACTCTAATAAGATGGAAAACATAGAAGAAATGGACAAATTCCTACATACCTGTAAATTACCAAAGCTGAATCAAGAAGATAGAAAAATCCAAATAACCCAATATCAATAGATGAAATTGAAGAGGTAATTAAAAACCTATCAACAAAAAAATGCCCAAGCCCTGATGGATTTACTGCTGAATTGCACAGGACATTTAGTGAAGATCTAATACCACTTCTTCTCAAACTCTTTAATGAAATTGAAAGGGAAGCAATACTCTCAAACTCATTCCTGGAAGCAAGCATTGCTGATTCCAAAACCAGAGAAGGACTCAACTAACAAAGAGAATTGTAAGCCAATCTCCTAATGAACACAGATGCAAAAATCCTCAGTAAGATAGTGGCAAACAGAATGCAGCAAATCATCAAGAAGTTTATATACCATGACCAAGTGGAATTCATCCCAGGGATGCAAGAAGGGCTCAACATGGTTAAATCAATAAATGTAATATACTATATTAACAAAGCCAAAGACAAAAATCATACAATCATCTCAATAGATGCAGAAAAAGCTTCTGACAAAGTCCAGCACTCTACAGAAAATTGGAATAGATGGCCTTTATCTCGATCTGATAAGAGCCATCTATGACAAATCAACAGCCAATATCACACTAAATGGACAAAAACTGAAAGCCTTCTCTCTAAAATCAGCAATAAGACAAGGATGCCCACTGTCTCCACTCTTACTAAACACACTCCTGGAAACTTTAGCCAGAGCAATCAAGACAAGAGAAAGAAATAACAAGGAATAAAGATAGGAAAAGAAATTAAATTATTGTAACTTGCAGATGGCATGGTACTCTACATAGAAAACCCCAAAAACTCCACTAAAAAACTGGTAGATTTAATAAGCAAAGTAAGTAGTGTAGCTGAATACAAAGTGAACACTCAAAAATCAATGGCCTTCCTGTACATGAAAAGCAAACTCATTGAGAGAGAAATCAGGAAGCAACACCTTTCACAATAGAATCCAAAAAAACTCAATACCCACATTGAAAACTACAGTACTCTGAAAAGGGAGACTAAAAAGGATATTAGAAAAGAGAGATATCCCATGCTCCTGGGTAGGAAGAACCAATATAGTGAAAATGGCCACACTTCCAAAACTGATACACAAATTCAATGCAATCTTGATTAAATTCCAATAGCATATCTCACAGAATTAGAGAAAACAATCTTAAAATTCATTTGGAACCAGAAAAGACCTAGAACAGCAAAGGTAATCCTGGGCAACAAAGGGAAGACAGGGGGCATCATAATCCCTGACTTGAAATTATACTGTAAAGCTTCTGTGATAAAAACAGCATTAAAAAAAAACCTAGACCCAAAGATCAGTGGAACAGATTAGAAGATGCAAAAACAACTCCAGACACCTTACTTTTGACACCTTACTTCTCAGATGAAGAAATACAAACAGCAAACAAATACGTGAAAAACTGTTCAACATCACTGGTCTTTTGAGAGATGCAAATTAAAACAACGTTAAGATTTCACCTCACCCCAGAAAAAATGGCAAGTATCAAGAAACCAACCAATAACAAATGCTGGAGAGGTTGTGGGGAAAAAAGAACCCTCCTCCACTGCTGGTGGGAATGCAGGCTGGTGCAACCACAGTGGAAATCAGTATGGAAATTGCTCAAGAAACTAGGATTGCAGGTCCCATTTGACTCAGCAATTCCCCTTCTGGGTATATTCCCAAAAGAATTAAAACATCATACCACAGTGATATATGTGCACCCATGTTTATAGCAGCACAGTTTATAATAGCCAGATCTTGTAAACAACCTAGATGCCCACTGACTGAGGAATGGATAAAAAAAGATGCATTTTTATACAATGGAGTACTATTCAGTCATAAAGAAGGATAAACTGGACACTTTTATAGGTAAATGGATGCACTCTGAGAACATATTCATTAGTGAAATAAGACACATGTGTAAGCAGTACATTGTTTCATTAGTGTGATAATGAAAGAAAAAAACGTGTATATGTATGTACATTAAAAAAAATAGTTAAGATAGTTATACAACTGATTTCTCTGAGTTCACTGAAGAGAAAGATTTGTACTGTTATTGTTCGGACAATTGAAGGTAGATGTCTTATATTTTGGGTGAATGATTTGGGGATGACAGTGTGTGACATATGTAACACTATTACTCCCGATCTATGTACTTTAAAATTGTTATAGGTTTTTTTTTCTTTTTTCTTTCATGTTTGAATAAAATGGATTTGGAAAAAAAATAATGACCATTGTTAAATTCCTAGCATCTTGTTTTGAAATCCTGTATTGTTACTGATTCTGTAATTGTCATTTTGCTCTTGTTGTTTTTCTTTGCTTCCTGATTTTTCTTCCCCCCCCTTAAAATAAAATAAAAATAAATTTAAACAAAATAAACTGTTCCAAAAGTAAAGTTTAAGATGCTGTCTTGGAAACTATACAGATGTCTTCAAGGAAAATGAGATCTCCTGGTACCTAGATTCTCCTGAACAATACTTACAGAATCTAGGTGGTAGGTATATATAAATCAGAGTATCAAGTTACATAAAAACTAGTTCTCTGTTCTAAACCCTCAAAGGGCTTACCACCACACTCAGAACAGAAGTCCAAATTCTTGTTTTTGGTAAGGGACTACATGAAGTTTCCCAACTTCTGTGATCTCATCCCAAACTATGCAAGTTTTCTTACACTAAAATGCATGTATAAGGTATACATGTAATGTGACTGCCAGAGCACTTACACTTATTCTTTTCCTTTGAGACACTCTACACAAGGTACTCAGATATCCTCACACCTAAGTCCCTGATGCCTTCATCTCTCATTTAAACTTCTTTAAAAAGTAGCCTTTCTTCACCACACTGGATAAAGTAACTCTCTCCCACTTGTAGTCATTCTCTGTATCTTTACAACCTGCATTGTTTTTCCACATAGGACTTACCATTATCTGACATGTATGTTTGGGTACTATCTATTCCAATACAAGTTTTGAGAAAAAAAGACTTCTCTGTATTCATGCTATAACCTCTTATTAAAACACCTGTTAAGTGGCAGGCATGCAATAAGTATGTTGAATAAATGAACAAATGAATGATTTTTCCTTTATGTTACCTATGCATAAGGCCATCATAAATTCCTAGTGAATATCAGTTAGAAGGCAGTGTAGATAGGGATGATATCGGACATGACCCGAGCGGCTGATGGTTATGTATTTACCACAAGCATAATGTACGCTATGAACTTGAAGAAGCAAACTCTTGTGAAATTATTACATATACTATATGCCCCTTTAGCCCCTCACCTTTCCTCAATCCAGAAACAAAGAGTAAGACCCTAATTGACTTAGGTTATACCAATCAGTGAAACAGTTATTTTTAGGAGCCAGTTTACTTCTATGTAAGTATGAACAGACTGCAGGTCCAACTCCAGGAAGTTTGGTAGAATTCCTCCTGCCTTGTAGATTGGTCTCGTTGCTTGGTAGTTGTTCCTCCCAAGCAATCTTATAAATACAACTTTTGCCTTGCATTACTTTCATTTCTGACTTCCTTTTTTGTACAGGACCTGAGTTTCTCAGTCTCAGCTGGGCACCTTCAACTCTGAGCCAGCCTTACCTCCCTTTCCTATCCTTCACCAGAGAGAAGGTGAGGGACTCTTGGCTCCTCAAAGACCACCTGCTTGCCAGGCATAGTGACCCATGCCTGTAATCCCACCACTGTGGGGGGAGTTGTGGGAGGCTGAGGCAAGAGAATCATTGCAAGTTCAAGACCTGCCTGGGCTACAAAGTGAGCTCAAGACCAATCTGAACTGCATAGTGAGATCCTGTCTCAAAGACCAAAAGACAAAAAAAAAGAAAAAAAGAAAGAAAGAAAGAAAGAAAGAAAGAAAGAAAGAAAGAAAGAAAGAAAGAAAGAAAGAAAGAGAGAAAGAAAAGGAAAAAGCTAACAGTCTCACTAAATTGTGTAGACTGGTCTTGAACTTATGAGTCTCCTGCCTCAGGCTTCTGGCAGTCATATATATATTACAT
This sequence comes from Hydrochoerus hydrochaeris, assembly GCA_004027455.1. Classification (NCBI taxonomy): domain Eukaryota; kingdom Metazoa; phylum Chordata; class Mammalia; order Rodentia; family Hydrochaeridae; genus Hydrochoerus; species Hydrochoerus hydrochaeris. The sequence goes on along the minus strand of PVLA01007040.1, from coordinate 84,246 downwards.
ATAAAGCGTGTACCACCACAGGCAATTATTTAGTTATTTTGACTTCCAGGAAGACAAAAGAGTAGAAGCAGCAGAGAAAGTGCCTCCCTGAGATTTGCTGTCCAAACACTGGAATATAGCAATGTAAGGAGGAGAGAAATGGTTCTCCTGGACCCAGGAAGGATCTGAAGCAAGAATTGAAGCCCATGGGGACAGCACAAAGAGAAACTTCAACACAGAAGATAGGAGGTGTACCTTCTGCCTGAGTTGGAACTCAGTTCATAGGAGGAGCAGTTCAAACCCATGGACACACAGTGACTGTGGGCAACCCAAGGCCTCCACAGAGAGATGCAGCAATGGAAGGGAGCAGTGGACATGGAGGGCTACACTAGCTAGTGGTGAGTGCTGCAGGGTAAGAGGCCCTGTGGGAGAGGCCGATTAACCAGGAGCCATAGTAGGAGGGGCCAACTGAGCTCAGAACTGAGAATAACTGCTGGCTCTACCTAGCAGCTCCCAACTGAGCTCACGCCTATAGAAGGTACACTGACTGCTGCAGGCTGAGCAGGTCTGGTTCCAGCATCAAGGCAAGAAACCAGCCAAGGAAAATAAAGGTACAGGCTCACTGAGAGTATCCACTACCCTGCCATAAAGCTACTACTGGCTTGCTGGAATAAGTGAACAAGGACCTGGACTCTGTCTCCACAAACTGTCTACCAGTGACAGTAGAGACAAACCTAGAAGTGGACATTCTCTCTTGCTCACTCTCACTTTCTCTTCTCTATTTTGTTTTTCTCTATTTTTGATCCTGTTTTTACAGGAGTGTGAACATCGTTTTTAGCTTTTTTGCAGTTGTTGTTCTGTTCTGTTCGTCCCTGTATTTCTTCTTTCTCTTTCCCTCCTGTCTTCTGTACCAGTTTCTCAAAGTTTGTATGACCCTTTGTCCTCCAGCTTGCTTTTAATCTCTTCCTCATCTTCTATTTCTCTTTCTCTCCTAATCCCTTTTAAATTTTCTATCCTAAGGGTAAAATTGGCACATTGAGAGCTTATTTACTGCATATAATTTTCTGGTTTGTTTTAAATTTTGCTACATACCCACTAATCTACTTCACACACTTAAAGGTGGCAAATTAATGGTTACCTCAGTTTGTCATTTTCTATGCTGTATTTGATGCTATTGCTATTGATGGTTGTACCACTTTAGCCAAAGTGACAAAACTGTTCTAACAAGCTGTTTTTCCTAGTATGCTAAGACTGAGACTGCCAAAGGGTCATAGAAAATACTGTAGGCCAGTGCCAAGAACCAGGGGCTGGGCCAAGCAGGCATCAACTTCTCAACCCCAACAAACTGAAAAGGTAGGATCTTGCAACAGACTCAAAACCCAAAAACCAGCTACACCTGGAAGACACCTCTGAGTAGTCGTCATTTCCCAAGGGATCTAAATATTAACAATAAAGCAGGTCACCATAGGCAATTTACAACCATCAACCCAGGAATTAAACTAAAAAAAAAAAAAAGATATTAAAAAAAGAAAATGAGGGGCTGGGGTTTAGCTCAGTGGGATAAATACCTGCTTGGCAAACATGAGGTCATGAGTTCAATCCCCAGCACCAAAAAAAAGAAAAAAAAAAAAGAGAGAGAGAGAAAATGAGAAGGCACTTAAACAAGAGGCAAGCACAGACATCCAGTTCATAAAAGGCAAATTCAGGGGACAATAATGTGGGACAATCTGAAAGCCACCCATTTGGCCTCTCTGAAATGGCAACAACAAAGCAAATGAATGAGGCTTTAGAAAAAAATTAAATCAGAGATAATTTCTCAGACAACTATAGAGATGGTAAGCACAATGAAAACCATACTTAGTAACTCTAGAGCAGATACAAATAAAAAATAGACAAGTTTAGGAAAAGGACAGAAACCATGAATGCCCAACATAGGAAAGAAATGGAATCCATAAAATAGATTCAAGTAGATATCCAGGAGACTAAAAATTCCACTGAAAGTATCCACAGAAGAATAAACCAATGTAAGGACAGAATCTCAGACACAGAAGACAGGCTTAAGCCAGGAGTGGTGGCGCAAGCTTGTAATCCCAGCACCCAGGAGGCTAAAGCAGGAGGATCACTGTGAGTTTAAAGTCAGCTTAGGCTACAAAGTGAGTTCAAGGTCAGCCTAAACATATAATGAAACCCTGCCTCAAAAAAAAAAAAAAAAAAAAAGACAAAGACAGGCTTGCAGTTATCAATCATGAAAAGAAAAATTTATTAAAAATAGCAAGGGAAAGGGCTGGGGATCTGGCTCAGTGGCATAAGCACCTGCCTGGCAAGCATGAGGTCATAAACTCGATTACCAGTACAAAAAAAGAAAAGATAGCAAGGGACCACAAGAAATCAATCTAGAAGCTGCTAAATGATGCAACAAATAACAAAGTTATTGGAGTGAATGAAAAAGCAAGAGATAGCACAAAAAGTATATAAATTCCTATCCTTATTATTCCACTACCTTGATTTCTTCATCTAGTTTTTTTCACCCAGTATTTTTGTAATCCTTCTTGGACTATTACGACTTTGTGTTCCTCCTGGAATAAAGTTTGACAGATCAATGAAGTCTAAAGGCTATTATTGTATTTCTATTTCTGCCTAGGATATAGAAAGTTGCAAAGAACATCACACCCACTCTAGAAGATGCAAAGATCACATAACCTAAAACATCCTAATTCTTCAACTCTTCAGAGAGTTGAAGTCATAAGGAAACTTAATGAAATTAAATCCAAAGAATGCAAGGTTTCCCTACAGAGAACAAAGCACACATAGCAGAAGTGGAGAAGGTAGGATGGGTGCGAATACAAGGGTATAAATAGGAAGTTCAGAAAATACCTTACAAGCTAAAAAAAATACACATTGTCAATTGAGGCATACTTGTAAGTAGTTTTTCTTCAGTTGGAAAACTCTAATAGTTTAGTAAATATAGAAAAAAATATAGTAGGTTAATAAATCCAAAATTCAGGATATCATTTACCTCTGGTGAAAAAGAACACGTGATAAAGAGGGTACATGAGGAAAGACTTCAGTTATAACAGTAATATTCTGATTATTTGCAAAGTTAGCTGAGGGATATTTGGATTTGCTACATTACAGTATGTTTTTTAAGTATCTGCTGTATTTTAAAACACATTTTCAAGTGCTTAAACCAGATGTGCCATTCTGCCTCTCCTTAAACAAAAACTTAAATTTCATGTAAAACTTAATCATCACCTTGCTACAGTATTACTACATATTCTAGGAGAAATATATGCTAGCACATAAATAAATGTACTCCAATCCATTCATGTTGAGTAAATTCCCTTTCTGAAAGCAGATAGTATAACCCAATCCATCAGGTAGGTACACAGTGAGTTCAACAAAAACTACAATACAAAAGTGCAAAAATATAACACTGCCTTTTTTTTGTTTTGGAAACAAGGTCACAGTATGTATTATAGCCTGGCCTAAAACTCATTATGTGGCCCAGTCTAGTTTCACAATGATCCTCCTGCCTCAGCCTCCCAAGTGCTGGGATTACAAGCAAGCAAACCATGCCTGGCAGTACTGTACAGTTTCTAAATCTGAAGTTTACACAGATCAATGCTATTTTTCCCACTCCCAATTAGTGGAATAAGCTTAGGAATGAATACTCATACTCATACTCATAACTAATATAGGGACATAATACACTCAACTCCCAAAAAGGAATAAATGGGCTCCCAAACTTCACAGAGTTTAAATCTTCAGTGTCTACTCTGCCCTTAGCATTGACAGTGCTTCAGGAAAACATCATCACTGCCACTGTAAGTAGCTGACTTAATGGAAATGAAAAATAAAATCATAATATAGTGCCTAAATGCCTAGACAAAGTTACCTAGCTATCAGCAGAAAAATTCAAAATGGGAAGACATAGGAAACGTTACCATACTGATAGGAACTCCCTGCCATACAGCTCCTCCTCATCCTTTCCCTTGTCCCCAATTCTGTTAGTTCTGATTCCTTCTAAAATCAGGCAAGAAAGCAGTATTTTCCCTAGCCTCTAGTCACATGGAGCTACTGATCACCTGAAATTTGGCCAGTGTACAATGAGAAGTACTAGTAAGTGTAAAATATACATGGGAATCCAAAAAGAGTACAGTACAAAGGGTGAAAACATGGTACCTCACTGATAATTTTCCTAAGAACTGACTAGACATTTCCTCATATGTATACCTAGACAAAGGTCAGCTTCAAGATACTACAGAGAAAAGTTATCTTCTACTCAATATTCTTATATATGTAAGTCTTAAAGACCCTGGAAACTAGATCTCAATAATCTATATCCCTATGTCACAAAAGCAAAACAGCATCCTTGACAGTGCTGTATAACACAAAATGTTATCTAACTGCTAGACATAGTGGGGCAAGGGTCAGAAAAATACCAGCGCTCAGCTATTGAGACAGCTATTGAGAGACTGAGGCAGGAACATGACTTGAGACTAAGACTTCAAAACCTGCCTGACCAATACAATAAAATTCAGTCTCAAGAGAGAAAAAAAAAACAAACAAAACTAGGGCCAACCTCAAACACTCACAAGTACTAACAGCCAAGTGGCTCCATACATCCCTTGGTGATGATGTAACGCAGCAAGAATAACTCAACGTCTGTGTAATAATACAGGGGATATCTTGATACCAGTGTTCTTTGACATAAGAGCATAAGAGCAGGTACAAACCTGTATATATGGTCCCACAGAATCCTATGCTTTTAAGCTAGCAACTACCATACTATACTGCAATTATCTCTAATTACTGAATACTATCACACTACCAACTACAACTACAGGATTCCTAGAACCTAACATAGTCTAAGTATGTTACTGAGTGCTTAAAAATATTTGCTGTTATGGTTTGTGCCCGGGTGTCCCTACAAAAGCCTCATGCAGTCGGGGGAAGGGGACAGGCCTTTCAAAGATGGCTGAATCTAGAGTTTGTGACTGGTTCACTGCCTAGTGCTGGGATGAGCACTGTGAATGCTGTACCCAACCTGGGGCAGATAGCCTACATACAACATAAGGGAGGGAAAGCAGCTTGCTCCTCCCTTTTCCCCTTTTGCTCTTGTCCCTTTGTTATCTGCTGCAGCCACATCTGCCATAAACAGTTACCCTTCAGCCATGCCATACTGCCTTGGAGCCGCCGAGTATGGATCGAAACTTCCATAAACTGTAAGCTAAATAAACCTTTTCTTCCTTAATTTTGGGTGTCAGGTATTTTGTCTCAGCAGCAAGAGAAAAGTAACCAACACACTGACTAAACAGTATAATCTCGAGTTATGCTGTCAATTAAGCCACTAGCTACATGCAGCTATTTAAATATAAATTTAGAAGACGCAGCTATGTGTAACCATTTAAATATAAATTTAGAGGAAGCAGCAGCACCTCCCCATGTGCCAGCAACAGTTGGGCTAGCCAGGAGAAAACCAGGAAGCAGCACCCTCCCCATGAGTCAGCAGGTGTGCTGGCAAGGAGAGATTCCCCCCTCCACATAAGCAACTGGCTGATTCAGAGGAATGCAAGCTGAGATGATAGCAACTAAAATAAAGAAAGAACTTAATGTTTGTACTGTTTGACTGACTTTGCAGACCTGAAGCCATAGTTTGGCATATCTATTTAAAGGATAACAATATTCAATGTAGTGACTATTGTGGATTTCCTACTGTCTTGTTTTTGCCAATATCGTTCTCATTGTTTTGTTTTGTTTCGTTTCATTGTTTTGTTTTATTCCTTTAAAATTAAAAAAATAGGGGACAGGAATTTAGCTCAGTGGCATAAGTGCCTGCCTGGGAAGTGCAAGGTCGTAAGTTCGATCTCCAGTACTGAAAAATTTAATTTAATAAATATATATATATATTATATAAAATTTATACTCAATAATAAAGATGTGGCAGCAATTTTTTAAAATATATATTTAAGGCTGGGGATTTAGCTCAGTGGCTTAAGCACCTGCCTGGCAAGCACAAGGTCATGAGTTCGATCCCCGGTGCAAAAAAAAACAAAACAAAACAAATGTATATTCAAATTTTTAAAAATGTATATTCAATGAAGTAGTGCTATAAACCCAACTACTCAGGACGCTGAGTCAAGAGAATCAGATGAGTCCTAGAGCTCAAGGCAGCAAGGACAACAAGTAAGACTCATATCTAAAAATAAAATATTTTAATACAGAATTGAGGCATCTGGAAAAAAAACAACTTAGCCAAAAAGAGCTGACAGGACATCCAGAAACTGCAAAGAAACTGAAAATAACACAGAAAAAAGAAAACAACAGCCTAACCTGGATCCTGGGAAGGAGGTCTTGTCTCCCCAAACGCAAAGTAAGCCTGAGAGGGTTGGCAGCCCCAGGAAAAAATAACAAACCCACAACACTAACCCCAAGAAAACCCCAGAGTTTGTAAGCTGCAGTACAGTAAAGGGTATTACTCTGAAAGTGACTTCCTTATACATGGCAGGCTAGAATTAGAGAAAAAATTCAGTCATGTCAGCCTTGCCTGGAACTGACTTAATCAGAAACCATTTGGGGATAGCATTTATTGAGACTAAGCTACTTTGGGAATCAGAAATCACAAAGCTTCACTGGGGGAGGGGGGGTGTCCATGGGATTACCTTACCACATTGACTAGGTGGAAGACAGCCACAAAACAGTCACAGGGAAGGGGCAGAATAGTCACAGATTCCCTGAGAAGTTTACTGTGAAGGACATGTTGGTCCCACCCTCAAGGTCCAGAGAAGCCAGGCCAGTCGTGTGGTTTTCTCAAGGGGTTGGGTCTGAAAGCGCTGCTATTAAGTCTAGCAAATTACCTGCCCCTCCCCACTGCTGTCTATTTCCAGCACAGAGCTCAGTGGTCTGTCTGCTTGTCACAATTTTTTTTTCTCATTTTTCTTTCCTTTTCATCTTTTGTTTTCAAATCTTACTTCTTTCATTTTGCCTTTAAACCACCTCTGTGATTTTTTATTACTACTGTTAAGCTTTATAAATTTTTGGCTATTCAGCTGACTGTTATTATTGCTGAGTATTTATTAAAGGTATAATTGTTGTTTTGAGTAGATATCTACTATATGTCAATATTTGGTTTGTATTTGCATCTACAATATTACTACAGTATTTTTGTTTTTTTGTTTTTGAGGCAGGATCTCACTCTGGTACAGGCTGACCTCAAATTCATGAGGATCTGCCTGGCTCGGCCTCCCAAGTGGGAGGTACAGGGATGCACCACCATGCCTGGCTTACAGACCTCTTTTGTACAGTTAAGGATGGTATAGGTGTAGCTATTGATGGTTCTTATGCTATATCAATAATGGGCTACTAGTCTTTAACTCTATTATTACTGAATTGCTGATTTATATAATTAATGCTGGCAGCTGTTCCTTACTTGGTTTACTACATGTCAATATCTGGTTTGTCTTTCTACTGCAAACATTACTGTATTTGTTCCTCACTCTGAGTGGTGCTGGGGATCAAGCCCCCAGAAGGATGGATATAACAAGACCCTCAAATATTATGTTGAATAGACTAAAGAGGGATAAAAACCTCAAAATATAACCCAACCCAAATACACATCAAAGGGAGACAGAACCTAACTAAAACAATCACAGTAATGACAAGAATTTCTCTACCCTAACTGCGTTTCATTCCACAGTGAAAAAACAATAGAAACATGAGAAATCAAAGTAACAAGATGTCTCCCAAGACCCTTAGAAACTCAAAATATATCCATCTCACAAACAATGAAGTAGAGAAAGCTATAGACAGAATGTTTGAAGAGATTAAAAAAAAAAAAAAATTAGCATGAAAAGAAAGGAAGCGGCAGGGGCCAGGGATATAGCTTAGTGGCATAGCACCTTCCTGGCAAGCTTGAGATTTGTGAGTCCAATTCCCAGTACCAAAAACAAAAAAGAAAAAAGAAGGCTGGGGGCAGGATTTAGCATAATGGTTCAAACACTTGCCTGGTAAGCACAAGATCAGGAGTTCAATCCCTGGTACCAAAGAAAGAAAGGAGAGAAAAAGAAAAGAAAGGAAGCAGAGACAGACGACATGGCATAGGTAGCCAACTTGACCAATGTGAGGAAAGCATTAGAAATAGAAAGTGGTGGGGCTAGAGATTTAGCTCAGGGGTTTGATCCCCGGTACCAAAAAAAAAAAAAAAAAAAAAGTGGAGGTAGATTATAAACTTCATGATACTCTAAGGAGATACCAAACAAGCTGGATCCAAGCAGATGAATCAAAAACATACACATATGCCAGGTGTGGTGTCACATGCCTATAATCCCAGCACTTGAGAGGCTGAGGTAGAAAGATCAGTATGAGTTCAAGAGCAGCCCTGAGGTACAAGTGAGTTCAAGGACAACCCAAACTGCATAGCAAGACCCTGTTTCAAAAAGAAGGAAAAAAAAAAAACTTCAGAACTATCAGAATAGAGGAAAAAATAAGATGACTCAAAATAGTGTAAAAAAACGTATTCACTTAAATCAGAGCAGAAACTTTTTCAAATCTAGGGAAAGAATTCAATATTCAAGTATATAGAACCCCAGTCACAACCAAAAAAGAACCTCTGCGTGACACATCCTAATGAAAATTCCAGAAATTCAACAAAAAGAAAAAATACTAAAAGAAAAAAGCAACAATCTATAAAGGCAAGCCCATCAAAATAACTGAGTTTCTCAAAAAACCCTCTAAGATCCTGAAATGAAGTTTGTCAAGCTCTAAAAGAAAACAATTATCAACCCAGACTTTTATACCCTGCAAAATTAGCCTTCAAAATTGATAGAATAGACTTTCCATGACGAAGCAATCCTAAAGAAATACATGACCACTAAAACCAGCACTGCAGAAAATAATCAAGGGAATCCATCTGAGACAGGAGGCCACCAGCAAAAGCCCAAGGGAACACATACACCTAACTGAGAGAGCAATTAAAAGAAAAATAAATAAATAAATAAATAAATGAAAGAATAAGCACCGGAAAAATAGAGCAATCACAGGATACAAGACACACCCTAACAAGTATGAGGTCCTGAGTTTGGTTCCCAGTACCCCACACCAGGGAGAGAGGGAGAGAGGGAGAAAGGGAGATAGAGAGAGAGAGGGAAAGAGAGAGAGGGAGAAAGGGAGAGAGAGAGGGAGAGACCAAGACCTTACAATAACTATCAATGTCAATGGTCTCAACTTCCCAATAAAAAAATACAGGCCGGCAGAAATACAACTATATTTTGCCTACCCCCATCCAAAAGGAAGCAGCCAGACTGAAAGTAAAAGCATGGAAAACAGCAGCCTGATAAAAGCAGTAATGAGTATCTTGCCTCCAGACACAGCAGACTTCAAAAGCCAAAACTGATCGGAAGACACAAAGATGGCCACTACATATTGGTAAACCCATTAATTCAACAGGACGGGATAACAACTGTAAATATCTATGCACTGAATATTGGTGAACCCAACTGAATAAAATGAAACCACTGGACTTTAAAAAAACAGTTACCAATACAATCATAGGGAGTATTAAAACAGCCCATTCTCACAATTAGATCAAGACAAAAAAAACAACAAACATCAGTTAAGCCACACCATTAAAGAAATGAATTTAACAGATATCTACAGTGTTTCATAAAACAGAATATACATTTTTCTCAACACATAGAACTTTTTCCAAAACAGACTATATCTTAAGCCATAAAGTTTACTTCAGTAAACACAAAAGAACTGAAATATATTAGATCATAGTGGAATGAAGCCAGAAATCAATAGCAAAGGAAGCACACACACACACACACACACACACGGAGGAAGATTAGCCAGACATGATGGCACAGGCCTATAACTCCACATTTGGGAGTGTGAGGCAGTAAAATCGCTGCAACTTGCCAGCCTGTGCTAGGTTGCAGATGTAAGGCCAGCCTGAACTACATGTGAAACTGTCTGAAAAAAACAAAACAAACAAATGAACAAAGTAAATACATGAAGATTAAATAATACATTATTAAATCATCAATGAATCACAGAATAAATTAGGGAAGAAATAAAGAATCAAAAGACACTGGAAGAACAATACACCAAAACCTACAGGAAACAATGAAAGAGGTTCTAAGAAGGAAGCTTGTAACTTATATGCATATGTCAAAAAAATAAAAATAATAATAGAATTGGCCTGGCATAGTGGCACACACCTATAATTCTACAACTCAGGAGGGTGAGGCAAGAAGATTACCATGAGTTGGAGGCCAGCCTTGGCTACCTAGCAAGTTCAAGGACACCTGGAACCACATCATGAGACCCTGACTCAAAAAAAACAGAATGATTCCAAATAACCTAAAGATGATACATCTCATAACCTAATGATGATACACCTCCAAGGCCGAAAAAGAACAAACCAAATCAGAAACTAATAAAAGTAAACAAATTGTATCTGTACCAATTCCCCTATGATGCATGTATTTATATCACCAAAAAACACAATTTTTTGAGAAAAAAAGAAAAGAAAAAAATCTTTCAATTTAGTTTCTCAATCACACCACATAAACTCATCACCACTAAAGCTTAGTGGCTGCTAAACTGGACACTGTAGGTACAGAATGTTTTTATCATTACAAAAAATTCTACTGGACAATGCTGGCCTCAATTCTACAGGTAGGTAAACACCAACCCAATCCTAGTTTTCCCTAACAAGATAACTGTTCTAAGGAGAATAAATAGAAAAAAAATGCTCATTCAATGTGCTCCAATCCCAGTATTAAGCAACACAATCAAAAGAAAAGAGTTCTTCTCCAAGACTGTCTCTAATAGCAATTACCTGTAAATTTTTCTTATAAATCTTTATTGTTGAGATTTGTTTGCCTTTCAACTCCCTTTCTCCACATAATTTTGTACTGACCCTAAAAGAAAATCTTTACAAACAAAAGGAACACTCCATATTCTAGAAAGATGGGAATGGGGATGGGATGAGGAAAGTTTGTTTCTGCCCTAATCCATAGACTAATAAATGTAATAGACTATATAACAGACTACATAATGGTCAAAAAGGAAGGTGGTGTTATCTATTTAATCAGTTTTACAAAGAAGCTGAGTAGAAGTATAATAATCCTACAGACAAAAAGAGATATTAGAAGTAGACCAAATGCATGAAGGCAGAAAAAGCCAAAGAAGTTCAGTGTTTTTCACAGGATTATGAAATCTTACTCAAAAATCAAAATAATCTATACTTGAAAAGGGATGATAGTCAGACACAGTGTCATGCACTCTGGGAGGCTGAAGTGAAGGATCACAAGTTCAAGACGAGCCTAGACAATTTAGTGATACATCCAAAATAAAACAAAAATTTTTTAGGAATAAACTTGGGATTAGGGGAAGAGGAAACAACTGGGCATCTTATGAAGATTTTTCATATATTATTACAACCATTTTTCAAATTCATCATTAGAGATTCCAACATTCTTTGACATATCTAACAAAGACTTTATTGGTAAATTGCTGAAAACTATATAAATGAATAAGATATGCTATTAAAATTTAACTTTTATTTAAGCTATGACTCAATTAGACTGTTTAAAATTCTCTACATGAATGTGTGGCCTGATAAAAGCAGCATTTAGCCCAGACTAAATCTGCTTCACTTGCAATCGTCCTTTCCAATACTTAGCAAATATATGAGATATGATCAAAACGTATCATAAATATTTAACTTAAAAAAACTTACTCAGATAAAAGACACATTGCTACTAATCCTCCTCAAAATCATTCTCTTACTTTAAACATATTTATCCCATCATTCTTGGAACAACTGTAGCATGTGGTAACATGCTAATTAGTGGAAGCATTCAGATTAAGATCAAGAAATACTTCCATTATACACTAAGTAAGGAGTTAGTACTCTACTTCTGGAGCACACAATTTTTTTTTTAACTGTCAGGCAGATTTAACTGTATCTAATAATCTTCAATAATAACATATTCTTTGGGAACTAGGACTGTGTCTTACTCATGTGAACACAGTCCAGTACACAAGAAACTTGCTATATATTAAAGACTCACTTCTAGCTAAGATGTATCTCAGAAAAAAAGCACTCAGCCCAACATGTTTGCAACCCTGAATTGAATGCCCAGTGCTGGAGGGAAAACACACACACACACACAAAGAATGCTCAATTCATGAGAAAGAAAACAGAAAAAGAATGCCAGGGACCATTATATCTTAATCTAATGAGATACTGTAATAAAATATTCCAAATTCACTAGACATGAAAAAGCATGCTTCTAATCCCATCTACTCAGAAGGCTGAGACAAGAGAATCACAAACCCATTCAATAGTTTAGTGAGACCATGTCTCAAAATAAAATCTAAGGGATGGGGATTTAGTTCAGTGGCATAAGCACCTGCCTGGCAAGCATGAGGTCATGAGTTCGATCTCCGGTACCAAAAAAAAGGAAAATAAATAAATAAATAGAAATAAAACCTAAAAAAGGAATGTAGCTCAGTGGCAGAGCACTTGCCTAGCATGTGCATGGCCCTGTGTTCAATTCCCAATATGGTTATCACCAAAAACAAACAAACACACAAGATAATGTCAAGTACAAAATGCATCATCTGTACTTTTTCAGGCCTCAGAATCAACCATTGCAAAGAAAAACAATCTTCCTCTATTTACTTGCCAAATTCTATTTCACTATTAATCTACAAATGACACTTAAAGGACATATCCTCTGAAAAGAAAAAGAATCATTTCATTTCTGGATCACAGAAAGCCAAGAACCTTAAGCAACAGATCTGAAATACAATAAACATCATGCTGGTACTCAAAACTCTCAGAAAAGGTACTGTCCCAATAACTAATCAAACACCAATTTAGGATCACTTATACAACATGCAAGCCTTTAACTAACTAAAAAGTGATCATTCTAACTTTCAAGAACTCTACTTGCCTATCTAAAACTCTGCTCTAAAAATCTGACTTAAGATTCTTATATTCACTATTTTTTAAAAACTGTGAATCTTAAACACTTAAGCTAAAGAACTAAGAGCAAAAAGGAATAAACCAGGCATAGCGACACATATCTATAATTTAGCACTCCAGAGGCTGAGGCAAGAGGATCCCAGATTCAAGGTCAGCCTGATCGATTTACCAACAACCTATCTCAAAAAAAAAAAAAGCAGCCATGGTGGGTGGTACACGCCTATAATCCTAGCACTCTGGAGACTGAGGCAGGAGGATCACTGCAAGTTCAAGACCAGCCTGAGCTACAAAATGAGCTCAAAGCCAGCCTGAACTACACAGTGAAACCCTGTCTCAAAAAGACCAAAAAAAAAATTGTACCAGGTGTGGTGGCACACACCTGTAATTTCAGCACTTGGTGGATCACTGCAAATTCAAGACCAGCCTGACCTACAGAGTGAGTTCAAGGCTAGCCTGAATTACAAAACAAGACCTTCCTCCAAAACAGTCCAATTAATAAACAAATAAAATTATAGTTGACTGTCCACCAATGTAAGAATGGTTAAGTATAGTATATTTGTATGATAGAATATATATTTTTAAAATGAAGAATAACAGACAGGAGTATAGCTAACTGAAGGAGCACTTGCCTAGCATGCAGGAGGCCTTGGGTTTGATCCTCAACACTGTAAAAACAAACAAACAAACAGTTCTGTATAAAATGAGGAATAGTTCTGTTACTATCATTATAGTTTACATTTATTAAACTAAATATCATGTATCAACTGTTTTAAGCACTTCATATGTTAATATTAACCAACAATCCTAAGAATAATTAAAAAAAAATAATAATAAGAGCAGCAAAGTAGTTTACCCAAAGAAATGTTATTTAAGTGGAGAGCTGGGATCCAACTCCAACAGTGCAGCTCCAAATATGTACTGGGACACTTTACAAAATTATTTCTCTTTCTCATTCATGCTATATAGGGTCTATGAAAAGGCAAGCTTCAAAATAGTGTACATGTTCAAATGAGACATTTCCATTTCTAGCCAAGAAACAACTGTTTTTGTATGAGATGTATACACAGAAAAAAGTATGGAGAAAATAATTTTTACTTAAAGATCTAAAAAACAAGATTAATATTACATTTAATGATTAAAATTCTAAGAAAGAGCCAAAATGAAAAATACAGCAAACCCTGCAAAACTGGTGCAGCTAACAGAAAAAGATTTTTTAAACTTCCTAATTAGTACCATAAAAAGATTCAAGATCATATTTCCAAGTTTGGTTATTTAAAGAAGATTTTTAAAGGCTAATTATTAAAACATGAAATAAAGCAAAGTAATATAAAGCAAAAGTTGATAAGAAAAATAAAAAAACAAAATAGGAAGCAGACCATATTCACAACCTTTGCCCATTTTACCCTTTAACATACTTTCTCTTGTACCTTTTGATCTACTTCTATGATTTATCCCCAGAAATATCTAGTCAAGTACAAAAAAGAATTTGTATGAAAACATTTAGGACACCATGGCTCATAACAGAACAGAAATAACCCAAATAGGTTACAAGGAATTGATTAAAAATAAGGACCATCTAGCTGTGTGTGATGGCACACACTACAGTCCCAGCACTCAGGAGGCTAAGGCTGGAAATCACTGGGAGTTTGAGGTCAGCCTGGACTACACGTTGAGTTCAAGGACAGCTTGAACTATACAGCAAGACTCTCCCATAAAAAACAACATCTCTATTAAGAAATTCTAATAATTTCCCAAATATTGAAGATAAACCTGGGGTCCTAGGGAGACCTTTGGTTGTTTTGCAGTACTAGAGATTGAACCCATGGCCTTCACACTGAACTACATCCCCAGCTCTTTCTTTACTTTTTTATTTTTAGTCAGGGTCTCACTAATTTGCTAAATTGCCCAGATTAAGCTCAAATTTGTGATCCTCATGCCTCAGCTACCTGATGTGTGGGAATTATAGGCATGTGCACCATGCCTCACTAGATCTGTATGATTATATGCACCTGTATTACAACACACAAAACTGTTAAGAAAATTATACAGCTTTCCCACATGCTGGCTGCAGAGACATGCAGGCCCACTACAAGCCTTGCTCCAGGGCCAGCCCCAGTTCATCATCACCCACCTGGGAGTGCTTGGGGTCTCAGGGTCCAAAAAGCTGCTATGGACAACAACTGAGGAGCACTAGTAACAAGCTCAGAACTTCCTCCCACAGAAGGACCAAGCAAACAGAAAGCTAAGGAAAGAAATGGAAATGGAAACTGCTCCCTCTGTTCGTTTCAGTATTAGAAACACTGATAGCGCCACTGGCTAAGTTATACAAATAGATGTAACCTTATTTAAGATAAATCAGACAGACTCAAAAGAAGAGAACAGAGGGCTGGAGATTTAGCTCCGAGGTCTAAGTGCCTGCCTGGCAAGTGCAAGGTTTTAAGTTCAATACCCAGTACCAAAAAAAAAAAAAAAAAGTTCGGAAGAGAGTTCCAGAAACAGTTTGAAGGGTAGTTCAGAGTCCAAGGATGACACTGACAGTGTCATCTGTGAAGTCACCATGAATAACATTATGCTTCCTAATTCAGAACAAGACTGCAACTTTGGACAGTCCAGCAACAAAGAAATACAAAATCTAAGAAGAAACAGGTAACACATACCTGCTAATTCTGTGAAGAAGAATGCAGTTCCAGGTGTTTTGCATTTCTGGTACCTATGGTGCTAGTATGTGTTAAAAGAAAAACTTTGGGTAAATCTAAGTTTGAGCAAAGAACAACAATTCATGAACCAAGCAGCACTCAAAATGGGAAAGGCTTCAGAGAGTACCACTATGTAGTGAGGGCAGTCAGCTCTTACAGCTAAAAACAAAAATAAAGTACAGAAATCACTTGCTTAGTTACAGTGAGGCCTTTGCCTTGGTTGGACATGGTCTGATCCACTAGGGGCCTGGGAATGACTGAAGCTCTACCGATCAAGTTGGGCTGAACCCTGGTTACTTGTTACAAAAATATATTCTTATTTCAATCTTTAAACTTTTTTTCTTTGTGGGTCAAGTTATGGCCTATGATTATAATTCCTTCTCTAAGTTTTGTATAGTAAGGTAACTCTAGTTAATAGTTCTTTCAAAATAAGATTTTGAATGTTTCACTATAAGGAAATGATAAATGTTCAAAATAAATACATTAGTTACCCTGATTTGGTCATTACACAATGTTTACAGGTATCAAAACAATATATTGTACCCCATGAATTTGTCTAATTATGTGTCAATGCAAATAAATAAAAAGAAAAAAATACACTACTTTTAAAAAATCAGACGGACATGGTGACACACACCTGTAATCCCAGCACTTGGGAGGCTGAGAAAGGAAGATCATTGTGAGTTCAAGACCACCTTGGGCCACAAAGTAAGCTCAAGGCCAGCCTGAACTGCATAGTGAGACCCTGTCTGAAAAAAATACCAAAAAACAAACAAACAAAAAAACAAACCCCAAATTATATAATGTGGTGGGAGCACATGCACTCAGCATTCAGGAGGCTAAGGCAGGAGAATCACTACAAGTCTGAGGCCAGCCTGGGCTACAAAGTAAGTTCAAGGCCAACCAGAACTGTAACATGAAACCCAGTCTCAAAAAGAAAGAAAAGTTTTTAAAAAGTGTGTATGTGTGCATATGTGTGTGTATGTCTATATCGATATAGACATAGACATAAAACACCTGTTTTCCTAAAGTGATAAGTCCCAAAACACGGAGCACATGCCCAAAACCTAAATATCAAACTTCCCATGTTTTTTTCCTCTATACACAAAATACTACCAATAAAAATAAGAACAAAGCAAGATATTGTAATAGAAGTTATTTAAAACTTATACCTTATTTGTGGGATTTTCTATTTAATTTCTGACCATAGTGTGGCTATCTGTAGCTGAAATCACAGAATGCAAAACCATGAACAAAGAAGGAATACTATGCTAAGAAAAAGACACTATGAAATGTGACCTAATTTTAATTAAAATAAAATAGATACAGGCACAGAAAACATTCTAGAGAGACAGCAAACATTTAAAAAGCAGTTTACACTACAGGGAATTCAACTTGCTACTGCTTTTCTCTACAGTAAGATGTATCCTTTTTAGTACACAATAAAATTCATTATAAAAAATTTTGATAAAACATACAAAATACTTTAAGGAAATGAATGAAAAACTGTAGCTGATTCTGTACTTGAGACAGACTTAAAACTTAACTCCAAATATCCAAATATATCATAACTCCAAATATGAGTAACCTTTTAGAGATAATCTCTCTCATGCTTGTGGCACCTGTAATTCCAATACTTGGGATGCTGAGGCAGAAGGATCACCACCAATCCAAAACCAACCTGGGCTACATACTGAGATCCTGTCTCAAAAAAACAACTCCCAGGGGATGGCGATTTATTTAGCTGAGTGGTTTAAGTGCTTGCCTGGCAAGCATGAGGTCATGAGTTCAATCCCCGGTACCAAAAAAAAAAAAAAACTCCCAGCCAAAGAAAAAATACTCTCTCTCCCAGAACAATCTGAACATTTTTATAGATGAAACAGAGCAAGATTCTCCAAAATAAAAGCACCAAGGTACAGCTAAGGTCCTAGACAGGTATAGCAATGAAACTGACATTCAACAGGAAAAGATTTTTCTCTACATGCCATGAAGTAAATTTTAATGAGAAGACAGACTAAGCAATTAGATGCTAAACAATGTTGTCTAGCCTTTCAAAAAAAGTGGGGAGGGTAGTTTACAAACCAGGATTCTTTTCTCAGAAGCTTTTATTTCCTGAACCTTGAAACACAGGGTTCTCTGACTTGGAACACTTACCAAAAAAGCTAAAGTAAGTACTGATTAGTGCTACACCCTGTTAAAAAGTGTAATTCAGAAAATGATCTTGTACTGGATAGAATAACATCTTTTGATACCCATTACAAGTCAGACAGTATAGATTCATTTAATCGTCAGAACAAATTGTAAGGTATCATCAGTCTCCTCTCCAAGAAACAAGGACACTGAAGCTCAAAAAATATTTTATAAAGAGAATTTCTGGGAGCTAGGGATGCTTAGTGCTAGAGCTTTCCTCATATTTGTCAGGCCCCAGGTATGATCTCTAGCACCAGAAAGAAAAAGAATGAGAAGCTGGGAATGGGGGTGTGCACTTATAATCCCAACTCTCAGGAAGCTGAGGCAGAAGGGTCACTGAGAGTTCCAGAACAGCCTGGGCTACAAAGTGAGCCCAAGGTCAGCCTAAACCACATAGCAAAACCCTGTCTGAAAAAGACCAAAATAGAAAGAAAGAAAGAAAGAAAGAAAGAAAGAAAGAAAGAAAGAAAGAAAGAAAGAAAGAAAGAAAGAAAGTAAGTTATTCCAATACCTCACCCTTTTATCAGAAATATGAAAGGAAATAACTGATCACCACATCTTATATAAGTAGAGAACCAAGATGAATAAAAAGAAACAACCCTAGCACACAGTGACATGAAGGAAACAGAAAAATATTTCTTAAAATATGAGAGGCTGAGATAGAAAGGTCACAAGTTCAAGACTACTCCAGACAATTCAGCAACTTATAAAAACCACGTCTCAGAATTATATTAAGCTAAACTTAGAAAGGCTAGGAAGGGCTGAGGATTTAGCTCAGTGGCATAAGCGCTTGCCTGGAAAGTGCGAGGTCATGAGTTTGATCCCCGATACCCGCCCCCACAAAAAAAGGAAAAGAATATTGGGCCAGGGATTTAGCTCAGTAGCACAGTCCCCTGCCTGGCAAGGGCAAGATCGTGAGTTCAATCCTTGGTTCCAAAAAAAAAAAGAAAAGAAAAGAAAGACTAGGAATGCAGCTCAATGAAAAGGCCTGGGTTCAATTCTCTGGGACACACACACACACAAAAAAAAAAACTTTCATACATGTACAACAGACAGATAAACATACGAGAATACGCAGTGCAAGGACTGGAGATCTAGCTCAGTGGCATGAGTACCTGTCTGCCAAGTGTGAGGCTCTGAGTTTGATCCCTAGTACCAACCAAAAAAAAAAAAAAAGAATATACAGTGCAGATTTTTAAATCATAAAAATCCTTAAAAACCCTTTAGAAAAAAAACAAAGCACACCTGTAATCCCTAGCACTCTGGAAGGCTAAGCTGTATTGCAAGTTCAAGCCCAGTAGCCTGGGCAATTTAGTAACTTAGCAAGACTATCTCAAAAAATAACAAAAAATAACATTGCTGAATATGGACAAAAGCACTGGG
Organism: Hydrochoerus hydrochaeris; assembly: GCA_004027455.1. Classification (NCBI taxonomy): domain Eukaryota; kingdom Metazoa; phylum Chordata; class Mammalia; order Rodentia; family Hydrochaeridae; genus Hydrochoerus; species Hydrochoerus hydrochaeris. The sequence continues at coordinate 64,998 of PVLA01007040.1, read as the reverse complement.
TTCTAGCCCTAGTAAAGGAAGGAAGGAAGGAAGGAAGGAAGGAAGGAAGGAAGGAAGGAAGGAAGGATGCATTGGAAGAAAAATTTGTAAAATAAATGGTGGTCCAAGCCATCATCAAAGAATAATCTGTATGCATCCACATGCACATATGGCCAAGGTTGAAATGATAAGTAGTCACTAAGTATATACAGTATGTTCCTACACACACACACACACACACACACACACACACACACATATAGAAGAAGGCTGAGACAGAGTTATGCTATGTATTTCAGGCTAGCTTTGAATTTACTATGTAACCCAGGCTGACCCTAAACTCTCAGCAACTCTCCTGCCTCAGCCTCCTGAGTACTGGTATTACACACCACACCACCACACCCGGCAGATCCTACTTATATTTTTTAAAACAGAAATGTAATAATAGTAGCAACAGTTATTACTAGCAGCTTTATTAATACATAACACCAAGTGCCAGGTACTATTTCAAGCATTGTAAACGTATTAACTATTAATCCAAACAACCTGAAGTGCTGTAGTCTAACCATTACCCACTTTCCACATATGAGAAAGAACACTAGGACACAAAAATTCAGTTACTAAACTAAGAAAGCTAGGAGCATGGTCTACGGGATTCTAAGCCCCCCAAGGTCACATTTCTAACAATTAGTGTACAAATCATAATCTAGCACCATTCTACCCTCTGAAACTTGTAAATATATGCCACCCCAAAGAAAGTTGTAAATGTATACAAAAAAGTCTTTAAGGACATGCTAAACTGTCAACTGTCAAAATTTTTAATGATGAGAGTACAAGGTTTTCCACATTTTAAAAAATATATGGAAGTACAAATCAATGCAATTCGTATCCTTTATGATATGCATGCATTATTTTACTACATTTTAATCTAAATCAAGATCTCAAAATCTACATTAGCCTAAAATATAAACAGATAATATTCAAATCAAGAAATAAAACATGAAAGCAGGGAAACCTGAACATTTTAAGTAATAAAAAGAATTACAAGGGCTGGGAGTGTGGCACAAGAGAGGGAGAGTGCTTTACATAAACAATGTCAGGTGTTAGATCTCCAGCTCTTCTGGGAGTGGAAAGGCAAAGAGGCAGAGATCTGAAGATGCGGGGAGGTAGAGAAAAACAGCATGGTGGCCCACACCTGTCATCCCAGCACTCTGGCGCAGCTCTAAGGCAGAAGAGTTACAAATTCAACCCTAGATTAGGCAATTTAGTCCATTTCAAAATTTTAAAAAATTTCAAAGGGCTCAGGATGTAACCGTGCAAAAGCACTACATTCAAGAGTGAGAGCACAAAGAGAGCAAAGGTGAATGGAGGAGGAAGAGACAAGGAGGTTAGAAAGGAGGGGCTAGAAGGAGAGGGAGGCTGCTTTGGAAATTTGTACTTTTGTGAGGGGGTAGTATTAGGGATCAAACCCAGGGTTATTTACACTGTACTATATTTGCAACCCTTTTTAAAATTTTGAGACAGGATCTAACTAAATATGTACTAAACTGCCCAGGCTGGGCTCATACTTGGGATTCTCCTGCCTCAATCTACCACAGTGCTGACGCTACAAGCATGAGCCGCCATACCTGGCTAAATGCAAATCAATGTATCATTTTCACCTGTCAAATTAAGACAATCTTGGCTGGATAGGTAGCTCAGTGGTGGAGAGCTTCCCTGGCATGTAAGGAGGTACTGGATTCAATCTCCAGTATAACACACAAAACATTTTTTTAAACTGTAATTAGTGCTAGTAAAAGTATAACATACAGAACTGGTAAATTAAAAATACATTTCAGGCAATTATGTGTCAATCTGCCCAACACTCTTACTAAGGAGATATCTGAAATAGTGAAAAACATTATGCACAAAAATGTTAGTCTCAGCACTCCTTTTGTTATTTTGAGATACCAGGGATTGAACCCAGGGCCTTTTCACTGAGCTACATCCTCGGCACTTTTTTTTTGCTTTGTTTTGTTTTTCTTATTTTGAGACAGGATCTTGCTAAATCACTAAATTGCCCAGGCTGGGTTCAAACTTGAGATCCTGCTGCCCCAGCCTCCCAGAGTGCTAGAATTACAGGTGTGCACCACCACACCCGGCTTCAGTATTCCTTTTAAAAGCAAAGCTGTTAATTTAAAAATCTAGCAATAAGGGATGTGTTTTCAACACAGCTAAAAGAAAACCTATGGATTGGGAAAAGATTTTTGCCACCTGTCCTTCAGATAAAGAATTGCTATCTTATAACTCAAAACAATCAGACTGCCTAAATTTAAAGGAACTCCCAGTCCAAAAATAGGCATCTGAAATGAATAAACACTACCCAGATGAAGAAACAGAAATGGCAAATAAACATATGAAAAAATGTCCAGTCAGGGATATAATGCTCAGTGGCACACTGCCTGGCAAACATGAGGTTGTGAGTTCGATTCTCAGTACCAAAAAAAAGTTTTCAGCATCACTGGTTATTCACAAAATGCAAATTAAAAATGCTGAGATTCCATCTCACCCCAGAAAAAATAGCTACTATCAAGAAATCAATCAATAATAAATGCTGGTGAGACCATGGGGAAAAAGGAGCCCTTCTCCACTGTTGGTAGAAATATAAACTGGTGCAACCATTGTGGAAATCAGTGTGGTAATTCTTCAAAAAACTAGGATTAGAGGTGCCATTCAATGCAGCTATTCCTCTTCTGGGTATTTTCTGAGAAGAACTGAAAACATCACACCACAGAACTATATGTGCACCCATGTTTATAGCTGCACAATTTGTAATAGCCAGATCTTGGAAACATACCAAATGCCCATCAACCAAAGAAAGGATAAAGAAGACGTGGGTTTTTTATACAACACAGTACCACTCTGCCATAAAGAAGGATAAGCCTGAGACCTTCCCAGGTAAATGGATGCACCTTGAGACCATACTCCTAAGTGAAATAAATAGGTTACACATGTATATATATCAAATTGTCTCTCTGGTGTGAGAAACCGAAGTGTAAATGAGGACCACAATGTATAATGGAAAAAAAAAATGTATAATGGGTATTGTAAGTGGAAAGAAAATGTTCATATGGGGAGGGGAACAAAGGAAGGAGAAAGGGAAAAGGGAAGAAGGGGAAAACTTAAAAAATGAAAAAAAGACACAATGGAAAAGTTTTTGTAAATGGAGAGGGGAGGAGAAGTTGAAGGGAGGGTAAGGAAATGGGGGGAAAAAGAAAGAAACATGTTATATCATGTACAGGCACAAATTCTCTGTGATGTGATCATTATATATACCTAAAATGTACCAATAAAATCTAGGAAAAAAATAAGGGGTATGTTTTAAGCAAATTTCATTATAATCACAAAATATTATTAAATTATTAAAGAAGCCTTCAAAGTGCTTACTGAAATAAAATGTTAATGTCAAAAAAAGAACAGTAATATCAAGTTACTCTTACAATGATTTGCAAAATATGATTTATACCTAATACCATATTGTATATATACACAAACACATAAATGACAATACATATACATAAAGATATACATACATAATCTATTCCTCAGAGGAAATTTATCAAAATGTTAACAATTATCAATGAGTTTTATGGAGTTATAAATATTTTTCTTTCTCATGCTTTCTACAGTAATGACACACGGCTTTTTCAAGGTTATTGTTTTGTTCTAAGGCAGAAAAACCTTTTCACTTCATCTCATTAAAGAAATGAAGTACCACATTATTGTCCATCCAGATATGCTACATCTTTCTGGTTGCTAGGCAGCAGATCCTACACCATGCCTATGTCTAGTTACAAGCAGAAAGGACAGGAACTCAGGCTGTATCAAGCAGCAGTATATTCATTCTGGAAAGTCACCTGAAGGGCACACACAAAACTTCAAATCTCTGCTCAAATCATTCCCCAACTCCCACCTTAACACTAAAGGTTTACTCTGAGTGTAGCACAGTACTCCTCCCCCAAGCTGCCAACGGGAAGACCTTTTTAATTCTTCAATATTTGCCCAATCCATCCCTTAATGATTGGCATTTTAGTAAATTCACCCACTAAACCTGAAATCAGTGTCACTGTGTATACTTCTCTATCATCAACTGATAAGAGACATGGATAAGCCCTGCAGCATTCTGAAAATGGCCAATCGTATTTGGCGAATGACAGCATCTGCTAAGATTTCTTACTACTGCAGAGAAGGGGTGGTTCCCCTGCTGCAGCTATAAATCCCAATACTCAGTGGCATTTCCTCCTCCCAGCAGCAGCATCTCTCACATAGAAACTTCCACTAAGAAAAGCTCAATTTTTAGCACAACAACGGCTCAGAAAATCCTGACCCAGGGCACCTTCCCCAAGCTTCTCCTGCTTTGTCACAGGAGCCAAAGCAGCCAAGTCTTATCTTATGTCCACCACTGCTGCAGCAGCAGCCATTTTTGGCTCAGCCCTGCTGCAGACCCAGCTGAAAGGCAGCACAGCAAGAACAAGACGCCAAAGAACTTTAAACAGGGAAACTACAATAAACAGACTGAGCCCAATAAAAAAGTCTGCATTAATCTGCACACCATTAAAAATATGGCTTTTGTTTAAGTGATGCCTACATTAAAAGTACTACTTTAAACCGTTTTTCATACCGTCACAAAAGAAATCTGAGGAAATCTTGTCATGACAATGTAAGTTCAGCACTGGTATTGATAGTACAGTAAAACAGACGGATTTAATCATAATTCGTAAGAAACCTAATGCTTAAATTTCTATTTAATGCAACACACACACACACACACACACACACACACAAAAGCTTTGTCCCTTGATTCCCTTTAGAAAATCAATAGATGTTATTTTAAATCCACTTTACTCTCTGAAAACAATGAATATAACTTCAGCCACTTTGACAAATGAAGACTCCCTCAGGGAGTCAAATTTCAACAGAGAAGCCAGGCATGGTAGAGATACACACCCATTATCCTAGCACTTGGAAGGCAGAGGCAGGAGGATCTCTGCAAGTAGGCTAGCCTGAACTACACAGGGAGGCTCTGTCTCCAAAAAAAAAAAAAAAAAATCAACAGAGAAACATGAATAAAGCAAACAAACAAAACATCATTTACAACAGTAAAAATGACCTAATCTCACCAGCAACTGCCAGGCAACCATATTAACACTATTGAATAACAAAACAATTTTTCTATATTAATTTTTAAAATAAAACTTGAATATTTGTTATTTTTAACTGACTTCTATAGTATAAACAAGGCTCTTTCTTGGTCAGTACATGTTTGTTTCTTTGGGGGAGGAGGGTTCCTCAACACACAGTCCAGGCTGGCCTAGACCTCACAGCATTGTTCCTGCCTCAACCTCCCTAGTGCTACTGAGATTACAGGTGTGCACCACCACACCTAGCTAGTCAGGACATGTTTCTGCAACATTTTTAATAGATATGCAGTATTTCTATGTAATATAACCATACATAACTTGCCCAAAACTTTATTACTAGGCCCTTAGTATGTTTCAAAATGTTTGCTGTTTTATAAAGGTGACAATCAAGGCTGGGAATATAATTCAGCAGCACAGCATCTGCTTGGCAAGTGCAAGGTCATGAGCTCAATTCCTAGTACTAAAAAAAGAAAGAAAGAAAGATTTCCAAGTAATCTTTGAATATAGTGAACATTCCCTTAAAAAATTGGGGGATGGGAATATAAATAGTTCAGTGGTTAAGTACTGCCTAGCATGTATAAGATCCTGGGGTTCCATCCTCAGCACAACAAAATAAATGCTTTAATTCAATCTTTTATTTTTTTCCTTGTTTTTTGAGACAGAGTCTTACAATATAGTTCAGGCTAGCCTCGAACTCAAGGCAATCCTCCTGCCGCAGTGCTGCCAAGTGCCGAGACTGCAGGCATGTGCCAATACACCTGAGTTTAATTCATTATTAATTAATGCATGCCAAGTGTGTTGGTGTGGTGCAAGCTTGCAACTTCAGCACTGGGAGACTAAGGCAGGAGAATCACAATGAGTGTGAGTTGAAGGCCTGCTTGAACTACACAGGAAGATTCTGTGTCAAAAAAAAAAAATGTAAAAATAATATTTAATGTAACAATAGTCCAATCTCTGCTAGGGCAGTAGTGAACCTTTTAGAGCTTTCAGTGAAAATGAACAGCCCACCACATCACATAGGCCAAAGGTTTGTCAACACTGACCAACAGGAACAAGAAATAAAGTCCTAAACTAACCTGTCTCCTACTCCATTTGGGAAGAGTTAGTTTTGGTCTCTGTCTGACCCTATATACTTGTTTAATAAAACCAAGTTCAGACAAAAGAAGACTGTAGCAGTACCATGGGGAGAGCTGAAGCAATCTTATCAGTTAAAACAACACACTGGAGTCCACTCCATCCTTAGACCAGAAGAAATTAAAAGACTCCAAAGAGGTTTTAAGACTTCCAGATTACAGCTGGGCATGGTAGCACACATCTGTAATCCCAGCACTCTGGAGGCTGAGCCAAAAAGATCGTCTTAAATTTGAGGCCAGCCTGAACTACAGTGAGTTCAAGGCCAGCCTGCACTACATAGCAAGACTTTGTCTCAACAAAAGTAGGACCGACTCCCAGATCTTAGTGAGGCATGGTAGCACATGCTGTATTTCCAGCACTCTGGGAGGCTGAGGCAAAAAATTACCAGTTGGAACCTGGCCTGGACAATTGAGTGACTTGACAAGACCCGTCTGAAAAAAGAAAAAAGAGATAGGGATGTAGCTCAGTCCAAAGGCCCCAAGTTCAGGCCCTGAGGGAGCATGGTGGGGGAGAACTCCCAGATCTGCAACTGAAAGAGATCCAAGCACCTATAAAATGCAGGCAAGCTCAAAAATACACGGCACATTCCATCAGATATTTATTTAGGTTAACAAACTTATTTTTAAAAAAGGCCAACTATTTCTGGTTCTGTACCACTTAGGTGGAATTTGTTAAAATTGCTAACACTAGGGAAAGGAACCAGGACAATAAAATAGCCTCTTTTCAAGCATTTCAACATAAAACATCTTTATTAAAGTGAAATTCATCGGGCTGGGGATATAGCTTAGCAGCATAAGCGCCTGCCTGGCAAGCACGAGGTTGTAACTTCAATTCTCTTTACCAATAAAAAAGAGTGAAACTCGTTTTACTCTGATCAACAGGATAGTTTTTTTGGTTTTGGGGGTTGTCTTTTTGAGACAAGGTCTCACTATGTAGTTCAGGCTGGCCTTGATCTCACTTTGTAGCCCAGGCTGGCCTCAAACTCACAGCAGTCCTCCTGCCTGAGTGACCTTATTACTGGGATTACTGGCGTTCACCATCACACTCAGCTAACAAAATGGTTTTTAATGCAACTTTATAGTTACCCTTCCAGGCTTCACCAGAAGACCTATAGAGTTTACTAAAACACTTTTCTTATGAGCATACAGTAATATTTAGTGTGATTTTATTACTGAATGATAAAATATGTCAAGATTTGGAAATCCTACAGAACTTGGTGAACCACTTTCTTCCAAATGACTGATATTAAAAACCCATGCATGGGTAAAAGGGCCGTTGAAGGGCAAAATAGATTAAAATTTCATGGATATTGTTTCAGGCTCTAACTTGAAATTCACCTTTAAGAAAGAAACTATCACTTCTCAAAGGACGGGGCTATAGCTCAGCAGCACAACACCTGCCTGGCAAAGCGCAAGGTCCTGAGTTCAATTCCCAGTACCAAAAAGAAAAAACAAACTATTGCTTCTCAAATTTCAATACAGTAATATAGAATAGTCACAGTATCTGAAGGCAATAAAATATTCCTTCCCTTCCCCATGACATAATTTGTGTGAGACCAGATTTTCAACACAAAACAGTGTACAAAACAATAAGAACACATGCCTATAATCCCAAAACTCTAAGAGGGTGAGGTAGGAGAATTCAAGCCCAGCTTGTACAATTTAATGAGCTAGGGATGTAGCTCAATGCAGAGACCCTGGTTTCAACACTCAGTACCCTCGCCAAGGATTTAGCTCAGTGGCATAAGCACCTACCTGGCGAACGTGAGGTTGTGAGTTTGATCCCTGACACCAAAAAGAAAAAAAATAAAAATAAATTAAAAATTTCCATTTTAGGCCAGGGATTTAGCTCAGTGGCATAAGTGCCTGCTTGGAAAGCACAAGGTCATGAGTTTGATCCCCAGTACCAAAAAAAAAAAAATAGTAAGTACCATCAAACAACAACAAAAAAAAGTATGGTAGAATGAATGCAAAAACAGAGATACAAGAATGTAGGTGTCTCCTATGAGGCTAGACCAGTGATAGCAAACATTTTATAGAGCTTTCAGTGATACCAGTCAGCTGGGGCACCTATGCCATAGGTTCACAATCAGTGGACTAAACATTAAAGGGATTTGCAAAAATATAAAACAATGCCACTCTTCTCACTATTTTAGAAATACTTATTTTTTATTTTCAAAAAGTTTGTTAACATGTTATTTTTTAATAAAGTAAATATTTTTAAATCAGCTTCAATAACTAAAACTGTAAACATCAGGCTATATCCCACATAACAAAAGCTCTTGAAGGTCCTCCATAAAATTTTCTATAGTAACCCAGGCATGGTGGCACATTCCCATAATCCCAGCACTCAGGAGGCTGAGGCAGGAGGATTGCTGCAAATTCAAGAACATCCTGGGCTACAAAGTGAGTTCAAGGCCAGCCTGAACTGCATAGTGAGACCCTGTCTCAAAAAGTCCAAAAAAATGTTTTTTTTTCTATAGTGTAAAGGAGTCTGCGATTAAAAAAAAAAAAATCTAAGAACTATTAATTTAAGTGAATGATTTCACTGTATTGTCTGGAACGTGTGTTATCAGTTTCCTGCAGAGAGTGTTGAAATGTAGATTCCTGGACCATATTCATATTTATAGAATATCTACCAGACATTTTAATTTCTGCATCAAAAATTTGACTCTCGAAAAGCCAACACAAATTTAAGCCAGCCTCCTTCAGAATGTAAGAATCAGGTGAAGCAGCTTACACATTTGTTAGTGAGTTGATTCCTAAATGTTCCAGTGTTCCCAACACCTTTCACAAATCTTTTCTAGTTATATTGAGAAGTTTCAGGGTCAAGGGCCAGGCTTTCTCCATACCACTGTCCTCCTGACGTGTAGAGTAGGCATGAAATATGTGCTCCTGCAACAGTCACTTTCAGTCACTTCATGAAAAATGTTGTTTCTAAAGGGAAGCTGAAAAATTCTACAACTCAAGGATTCTCAGAAAAAGTCAGATTCTAATGACACTCTGAAAAGCAGTATCATTGTCTTGTAACTATCAACTGTGGCATCTGCCAAAGTAACATTTTTTGGGGGGGGAACCATCTTGAAGGAGCTGAGTTCCAGCTTTCATGATCCATTTCAACCTTCACATTCTAAAGATTCTGGGATTTTTTAATTCTCAATTCCAACACTAAATAATGCTGCACACACTGGTTGTTTAGGGCTGGAAGATGAGTCAGCAGATGAGTCCATTTGTAAGAAGCAGTTTCACTGCACTCTGAACAACAGAGAAGCCAGCAAAAGACAGCTGCCATTATTTACATTTCAGGACTCCTGGGGATTTCACAGGCCTGTAAAACCACCTATTGTCAGCAAGTGCTAGTTTTCTTAGTTAAGAGTTAAACAGCATCAGACTTTGCTAGAAGCTCCTAAAACACAGAGAACAATGTCTTTTCTCTAAGCAGAACTACTGTTTATCCACCAAAATCAAGAGTTAAGATGCCCACAGGGTTAAAATCCCAGCAGAGAGGAGGTTGAAACAGGAAGATTGCTGCAAGTTCAAGGCCAGCCTAGGCTACAAAGAGAGTTTGAGTCTAGTCTAAACTACATACTAAAATTGTCTTAAAAAGACAAAAAAAAAAAAAAAAAAAAAAAACAGGGTTACTGGTTTAAAGGAATTAGTTCATTTTTGAAGATGTCTGAACTAATACATGAACCATGTAAAGCCATTTTTAACTGGGGTGGTGGCATATGTCTGTAATGCCAGCACTCAAAAGTCTGAGGAAGCAGAACCGCCACATGTCTGTAATCCCAGCATTCAAAAGTCTGAGGAAGCATAATCGCCACATATTCAAGGGCAGCCTGGACTATATATATCAAGTTCAAGGCCAGGGAAACTACACAGCTAGCCAGTCTTCAAAACAATTTTTCTCTTACAATGAGGAATATGCCTCTGGTTGCAGTCACTTGGGTCTCTACATATATTACTAATATTATGCAACTTTAGATATAGGAAAAAGTGCTCCAGATAATTTAAAAACATAAAATACTATGGTGGTATTCCCTGTAATCCCAGCATCATGGGAAGCTAAACCAGGAAGATCACAAGTTTGAGCCACCCTAGGCAATTTGTTTTGAAACCAGACTCTGTCTCTAAATAAATAAATAAATTTAAAGGGATAGGGATGTAGCTCAGTATGAAAGTCATGGGTTCAATCCCCAGTATAATCAAAAAAAAAAGTCAAGGGCATTTCTTTAAATCACACAATGCCATAGAGCAATTAAAGTATTAAAAACACAGAACGTGAGAGCAAATGGGTAAAATACAAATTGGTAATCTTTTTTTTGAGAGCCAGAAAAGCAAAGCACCCTGAAATATTCAATGAAATGATTTCTTGTTCTAGTTTTGAGTATTTACAATTCAGTTTCATGCCAGAGCCAAAAATGTTTATCTTCAGGAATTCACCTGTCTTAATAAACGTGTATCAAAAAATAAAAAATAATTAAATAAAAAAGAAACATGTATCTCCAAACATATTTTCCAAATGTTAGATACCCAGTGAAGGAACAGAATGAGAAAAATACCTTCTAACTGCTTTCTGGTTGCATATTCGATGGTTTATCTACATAGGCTTTCTACCCTGAGCACAACTAACTTGTCTGCTCATTTCAAAAGCATACCTAAACCCAGGTATGGTGACACAGTGCCAGCTTCCCAGGAGGAGGCTGAGGCAGGAGGAGGGCTTGCTTCAGACCAGGAGTTTGAGAGTAGTCTGGGCAACCTAGCAAGACCTCACCTTAAAAAAAAAAAAAAAAAAAAGGCAACCAAATTAATATTTCAAATTCCTGGCTGTACTAACAAGTAAATTTAGGTATACAGCTACTGTATACCTCTACATATCCCCTTAGCACTACATAAAAGATACCCAACCTTTTAGTAAGCAGCATTTCCACTACTAATTGTCTGATTAGTTGAGTATCAAAACAATATCTAGCCATGCTTGGATGACACATACCTGCAATTCCAGCTACTTGGAAGGCTGAGGTAAGATCAAAAGTTTAAGCCCATGCTGCCGAACTTAACAAGACCTTGTCTGAAATAAATAAGCATATAGTCTCCATGTTTCCCATCTACTTCAGTTCATCCATAAAATCTTCATTTTCCTTTGAAGACAAGTATGTCTTAGGTCTTCAAAAGCCTCCACTTCAACCAGGAGTGGAGGTACATACCTGCAATCTCAACATTCTGAGAGGCTAAAGCAGAACAATGACAAGTCAGAGCCCAGCCTGAGCAACTCAGACCCTTTCAATTGTAAAAAGGACTGGAGATGTAGTTCAGTTCAAAAGCCCTGAGTTCAATCTCCAGTACCACCAAATAAATAAATACTCCACCATGCTGGAAATGGTGACAACTCACCTATAATCCCAACCCTCAAGAAGCTGAGGCAGGCAAATCTCAAGTTAAAAGCTACCATGAGCTATTTAGTAGTTTCCAGGCCAGCCAGGACTACAAAGCAACACCCTGCCTCAGAGAAAAAAAGCAAAACAAAAAAAGGAACCCTCCACCTGCCATAGGATAAAAACACAAATTATACAACTTGATACAGTTAGATAGCCAAAGGTTTTCCAGAATTGTCACATGTGTGATACACTCCATTTCTGCCAAGCAGGTCTTCTTTCTGCTGCAAACTCACCATGTCTCATTTTCAAACTGCTGGCCAACACTTCGCTCAAATTCAGATGTCCTTTCTCTTAACAGAAAGTCTGCCAAACTCTACTTCCTATTCCTCCAGTACTCCTGGAGGCTTTATCTCCTACCCATACCTCCACTTAGGAGACACCTTAATTCATTAACTGTTTATTGGAAAACCTAAAGCAGAGACATTTCAGGGTTCTGTCTACTTCAACAACTACTATGAGCTGTTATTTAATAAGCCTTTCATTTTTTTGTCAGTGAAAAAATAAATGCCAAGTAAGCATAACGCACTATGTAAGCTAAATTAAGGTATCAAAACAATGGTCAGTATTTTTTCTTTTCTACTTCTCTCTTTATCCAGATCCCATTAGTTCTTTCCTTCTCCCTAAGCATCCTAAATTCATCATTACCATACTCATTTTCTAGTCTGTTTAGCCTGCACTTGAACAATAACTAAGCTACATCATAAATATTATCCTAGGAAACATAAAATTAGGAACCTTCCTCTCCACATAGTCTAAGAAAAATCAAGAATAATGAGTAGACCACACATAGTGGCACACTTCTGTAATCCCAACTCTCAAGAGGCTGAGGCATGAGAACTGCTCAGAGTTCAAGGCCAGCCTAAACTACATAGGGAGACTATGCCTCAAAAAAATAAAAAATAAATTAAAAATTTTTTAAATTTTAAAATTAAAAAAAAAAAAGCACTGAGTGAATAGTCTAGGAAAAAAAGAGGAAAGGAAGAGAAAAGGGAAGGTAGAAGGTAAGAAGAAAAGGAGGAAGAAATGAAAAGGAAGAAGAGGAGAAGCCCTTTGTAAACCCAAAGTATTAACATGAACTAAAAATAAAGTAGTTATATGAACTAAGAACATAATTCTTGGGGAACTCATATTTTGGTCAAGCTCAAAAATAATAACACTCAATGCTAGGAATGGTAGCAATGCCTCTAATGCCAGAACTCTGCGAGGTCGAGGCAGGAGGACCACAACTTCAAGCCCAACCTAGCAACTTAGTGGCTTAGAGAGAACCTCTTTCAAAATAAAAACTTTAGGCCAGAGACTTAGCTCAGCTGCATAAGCACTTGCCTTGCAAGCACTTTCGATCCCCAGTACCCAAAAAAAAAAATCTTTAAAAAAAAAGAAAAACTTAAAATAAAATTAAAAAAAAAAAAAAAGTGGGGGGCTGGGGATATAGCTCAGTGTGAAGGTCCTGGCTTCTATGCCCACTACTGTAAATAATAAAAATCACACAGTACTCTGTGACAGTCATTCTGCCCACTTAAGTATGAAATTGTTTTATACTTTGCTCTATCCCTCTAGATGTCCAAATAAATGTTTATTTTCTGTTTTTTTTTAATTTTGGGGGTATAAAGGTACTTTTTCTCTCTCCTTCCTGGGTCCTTACTTTCTTTATAACCCATATAATGTATTTCAATATATTTAGTTCACTCTCCCTTTCATTTTTAAATTCCTGAATCAGAAGGTTAAGAGTAACTTGAGTAATTAACTCTCCAAACACAATTTTCTGCTTCAAAGGTTCTTATGCCTAAAAATTACCTAGAAGTAAAACTAACCACTCTGATTCACTTCAAAAACACACTGTATCAGTTCTTCCTCAAAGTGATTAGAAGGATAGTGGGTGGAGTTACAAATTTGTATCATATTCCTGCCAAACAATAAGGGCCTTAATAACATCATACCTTTTTAAAATTCATTTGTAAGACTGCAGGCCAAGAAAAAGACACAAAAGAATAAAGCAAACCATATTATGCTCTCTTAGTATTTACAGGATATAAAAGATTCAACTAGTTCAAGTTTCTTTTTTTTTTTTTTTGCCAGGGATCAAACTCATGACCTCACACTTGCCAGGCAGGCACTTATGCCACTGAGCTAAACCCCCGGTTCAAGTTTCAGTCTTAAGCCCAAATCTTAACAAGATGCTTACAGAAAAGTAAAAACAATTCATATACCTAGGGATGAGAATGTCAGTAAGTAAACTAGGTTGTATTAATAAATAAAGACAGGGCCAGGGATTTAGCTCAGTGGCTTAAGCGCCTGCCTGGCAAGCACAAGGTCATCAGTTTGATCTCCGGTACCCAAATAAATAAATAAATAAATAAATAAATAAATAAAGACAGATCAGGACTGAGGATTTGTTCAGTGGTGGGAAGCTTGCCTAACGTAAGTAAGGCCTGGACTCAATCCCTAGCACCCAAGGGGAAAAACAGGCAATGAAACAGCTATTTATGGTAATTACACAGACCAAACTAATGGAAAGGTATTCAAGAAATGAAGTTAAAACCAAGCAGGCTGGGAGGGTGAGGCAGAAGTGGTCACAAGGAGGTAGAGTACATTCTTAAACTTGGTTGAGGCCCCTTAGTAAGCACTACCTCCCCAAAAATCACACCTATAATCCCTGCTGCTTGGTTAACTGAGGCAAGAAGATCAAAAGTTCAACCACAAGGAACCCACTTGGGACCCCTCCTATCTCTCAGGAGCTATTCCTATTCCCCAGTAAATTTTCCTACTAAAAAAAAAAAAAAAAAAGTTCAACCCTAGCACAAATGACTTAAGAAGACCCGGTCTCAAAATAAAAAATAAAAAAATAAATAAACCAGGCATGGAGGTGTATGCCCATAATCCCAGCACTCAGGAGGCTAAATCAAAAGGATCACTATGAGTGTAAGGCTAGCACCAGCTACACAGTAAATTCAATGCCACCCTCCACTACAAAGCAAGTTGTCTCAAAAAATCCAATCAACCAATCAATCAATCCATCAATCAATCAAAAAGGGCTGAGACAAAGATCAGTAGCAAGAGTTCAATTCCGAGCACTACAAAAAAGTATCAAAATTATTTACTTAAATATTTATGTGTGGAGCCAGGCGTGGTGGCTCACACCTATAATCTCAGCACTTGGGAGGCTGAGGCAGGACGATCCTTGCAAGTTCGAGACCAGCCTAGGCTACCAAGTGAGCTCAAGGCCAGCTTGAACTCCATAGAAAGACCCTGTCTCAAAAAGGCAAAAATAAAAAATAAAAAATTTATGTGTGATATATAATGTCAAAGTTAGAGTTCACTGTCTACATTATTTAGGAAGAGAAACCTCCCATAATCTAAAATAGACACAATATCATTCATTCCAACATCTCTATAATTGCAAAGTATCAGAAATAACCTAAATGCTAATACATGTGGTTGGTATCCTGGTGCTTCCAAACAATGAGATACTCCACAGTTAACAAAAAAATAAAAAAGAACAGGAAAGATCTCTATAAACTGAAAGTGATTTCCATAGTGTATACGGTACTTGCTACAGATAATGTGAAGCAAGTGGCCTATCACTGAGCTACACCTCACAGCCTTCAGGGTGTACTTTCAACCGAAAAAAAGAAAAGCCCATACAATTATCCATAGTATGCTACCTTCATGTAAGAAAGAGGATATAGGGCTGGGGATTTATTTAGCTCAGCGGCATAAACGCCTGCCTTGCAAGCACGCAGTCGTAAGTTTGATCCTCAGTACCAAAAAAAAAAAGGATATAAGAAAAGGTATGACTATCTAATCATTGTAGAAAAAAAATATAGAGGATGACAAGAGATTAAAAGGACTGGTTATCTACAGGTGGAAGAGGAAAGAAGAGAGAAAACAAGCTACAGAAAACAGAAACTGCAGAGATGAAGGGAGGGAGGCAGCAGCAGTTTTTCTTTACTTTTTTCTTTTCTTTTCTTTGTAACAGAGATGGAACTCATGTTGTGCCACTGAGCTAAATTCCTGCCCCTATATCTTTTCTTTATAACTCTGAACCTCAGAACCAGAGTAATGTTTCACACATTCATAAAACAAACAAAACCAAAAGTGGAGGAATGGGGTTACACACTGTATTACTGAAACTATGTCATGTATACACTAGAATTAAGTAAATAAACTGAGAGCTAGGTTTCCCAATATTGGAGTAGAAGTTGAAGTAGCAGGGCATAGTGCCACACACCTATCTATAACCCCAGCACTCTGGGAGGCTGGGGCAGGAGGATCTGAAATTCAAGCCCAGAATGGGGAATTTAGTGACTTTACCATGTCTCAAAATAAAAAAAGGGCTGGGGATATAACTCAGTGCAAAGACTCTGCGTTCAATTTCAGGAACTGAATAAAAATATTTTAGGTTGAACCGGGGATTTAGCTCAGCAGTGTAAGCGCCTACCTGGCAAGCGCAAGGCCATGAGTTTGATCCCCATACCAAAAAATAAAATAAAATAAAATAAAATAGGGCCGGGGATTTAGCTCAGTGGCATATGCGCCTGCCTGACAAGTGCCAGGTCGTGAGTTCAATCCCCAGTACTGCAAAAATAAAATAAAATAAAATAATAAAAATTCTATGCTGGGCATTGGGTGGCACAAAACTATAATCCCAGCACTTCAGAGGCTAAGGCTGGAGGATCACAGTGAGTTTGAGGCCAGCCTGGGTTACATAGTGAATTCAATGCCAGCCTGCCTACCAAGACAGACCCTGTCTCAAAAAAATGTATCTATACATACAGATATGTTTCAGTTTTTAAAAAGAAAAAATAAATAAATAAATGACCAGAACAGCAAGTGTGAGGGCTTGAGTTTGATTCCAAGTACCACTCTACTCCCCCTCAAAAAAGACCAGAAAGGAAAGAAACATACCAAATGTTCATAGTCGTTATCCTCTATGTAACAAGACTATAAGTGATTTTCACACTTCCTTTTCTGTTTTTTTAATTTCCTACTTTATGTGTTACTTTCATAATCATAAAACAAGCTTTTAATACCAATATTTGACTATATGGTTCCTCCCCGACCTCACACCAAACCTAATCCTCAGTATCTATGCCTAAAATACAAATCAACCACTTGCTTTGTAAACTAACTCAATGTTATTCCATCTCAAAGGAAATTATAGAATTATTTTCAATTCCATTACATATCAGTGCAAAACACTTTTATAGCAGTTCTGAATGCTAAAAGTGAGTTGTTGCCAGGCATGGTGGAGCACACTGTAATCCCAGCACTCAGGAGACTGAGGCAGGAGGACTACCATGAGCTAAAGGCAGACTCGGTTACATAGTTCAAAACTAGCCTAAACTACATAGTGAGGCCCTGTCTCTAACAATAATAATAATAATAGTAATAATAATAATAAAAGTGAGTTGTGATGCCATCTACATTAGTCTTAAAACTCATCTTTAAACTGATTCCCAGACTCCAATTTACTTATATAGTATACTTAGCACTTCATTTACAGGATGTCTTCTACCTCCCAAGCACTATTCTAGGTGCTGGCAAGTCCACAGTGAACAAAACAGGCAAAATATTTCTGCCTTAGGTAGCACACACCCAGCACTCGGAAAGCTGAGGCAGGAGGAATGCCATGAGTTTCAGTCCAGGCTGGGCTACACAGTGAGTTCAAGCCTAGTCTGGACTACATAGTGAGTCGTCTTGGGAAAAAAAAAGTCTGCCTTCACAGACCTTACATTCCACAGACAAAAATTCAGTGCCTCATTACAAGTCAGGCTGTACACACTAGTCTTGAAAAACTACAAACAATTATTATCTAATAAAGGTCATAAAAACTGACAAATTTCAAATGTACTTAAAATAGCTTAAACTATCTCAAATTTCAGCTGAGCTACATAAGAGTGAAAAACTCCTTCTAGATGGCAGCAAGCCAAGGAACTCAATGCCATTTGAGAATTTAGAAGAGGCTTGGGATCCTGCAATGTCATCCATGTAAATCTCAGCCACAGTTTATCTACTTAAGTCATATGCCTGGGTAATAATGAGGAAATAGTCTCCTATTATATTAGTTCAAAGCATTATTATTTCCAAAGTAAGAATAGACTGTGTCTCATCACAGAACTCTATTCCAGAACTTATTTTCCCTCATAATGAACTAACTGCACCATCACCCAGGGTAAGCCAGCCATCTCATTTTCTGATTTCAAATCACCACCAAACAATGTAGTCTTCACAACTAGTGATAAGAGGCATTTCAATTTCAGTCTCATTGGCTACAAACCTAGTAACAGGGCCAGGGATATAGCTCAGTGGCACAGCACCTGCCTGGCAAGCATGAGTTCCTAAATTCAATTCCCCATACGAAGAAAAAAAAAATCTAGTACTAAACAAAGAATAGAAGCTTCTATAATGAGCACATGGTCTTCCTCTGATCCACATTAGTATGCATAATATCAATAAGCTGATCTAGAAAAAAGTCATTTTCCACCAAGACACTATTAACTAGTCCCCTATAAATCCTCCCCTATAAAACAAAATCTTAAAGCATAATCTCTAGAAACAAGTCATAATTTAAGAAGATCACTGAATAAATTAGCTCAGACTGTGTAAGGAAGGGAAAACTGACACACAAGTTATTTAATGTGACAAGCTCAATATAATACACGCCATCAAGGGGAAAAAAAAAGTTGTACATCAGAGTCAAACCAGGGCCAGGGATTTAGCTCAGCAGCATAAGCACCGGCACAAGGTCGTGAATTTGGTCGCCCCCCCGCCACGCAAAAAAAAAAAAAAAGTCAAGCCAGGTGTGGTTTACATGTGATGCATTCTGGGAGACTAAGGCAGGAAGGAACATTACAAACCCAAGCCCAACCTAGGCAACTTAGTGTCTTAGGGAGACCCTATTGCAAAATAATAATATATAAAAAGGGCTGGAGATGTAGCTCAGTGCAAAGGCTTTGAGTTCAATTCCCAGCACCTCGAAAAATAATAAAGTAAGTAGAAGAGCCAAATTCAGATTTTTTCACTCCATGTCAGGGGCACTTCTGAATATACCAAGCTAAATCTTGTATTTTAAGGCTATCTGATACTATTTCTAAGTTAAAGTTTAGCATCAAAAGAGCAGGACATTATGTAATGAATGGGAAGGAGAGCAGGAAGGATCAGTTACATTTCTTCTCATACACTAATTCCTCAGATCATCATGTATGAAAGACTCAGAATGTATAGCAACAAGCCACTTGCTATACACATGGTACCTCCTCTAGCTTTACTGCTCCTACAAAAACAAAAAAATGGAAACATGAGTGAAATCCATTTATTAAAATGGAAGAGAAATGGGAAAAGTCAGGTGGCAGAGAAGCTTTGTAAACCTGGGTTAATTCTTACTCATGCTTCTAATTTAGCTCAGATGTCAACTTCTTCCAGGAAGCCTTAATTCCTCCTCCTCAGACAGGATTCATGGAAGCTGGTTACCACTGTATTTGCCTCATACTATTCTGTCAGTTTACCTCGCACAACCAAGCTCTTTGAGACGTAAGTTCTATCTTAGCTTTTCTACCCTAGAACTCCTACCAGTCTGGCACATAACACATGCTAAGTAAATGAACAAATAAAGTCATAAAGTGACCACTTCTAGTGAAGCCTGATACAAATGGCTTTCAGTGTGGCAATCCTCTGAAATCTGATGCAAAACATGGGTTTCAAACACTGTTTATAAAATGGAGCTGGGTGTGGCGGTCTCCACCTGTAATCCTGGCAGGGGAATTGGGCATGCTGAAGCAGGAGGATGCAAGGCCAGACAGGCTACACAATTGTTCAAGCTCATCCATTACTACATAATGAGATGACCAACCCCCCCCAAAAATCCAAACCAAACCAAAAATCACTTAAAAAAAAAAATCATATTAAGCCAGGCGTGGTGGCACACTCCTGTAATCCCAACACTCAGGAGGCTGAGGCAAAAAAATCATTGCAAGTTCGACACCAGCCTGAACTACAGTGAGCTCAAGGCCAGCCTGAACAGCATGATGAGACCCTGCCTCCAAAAGACAAAAAAAAAAAAATCCTATTAGCAAGCCAGCATAGCAGTACTTAGGTGCTTTAAACTCTCACAGTTTAACAGAAATATCTCACTCTGAAATCTGTAAACCTAGGACAGGGAGTAGCAGCAGCTGAGTGAACTAAAGCATCTCAGTAACTTTCTCACTTTCTCCCTTCATTATCCCTATTGTGCATCTATCTCCCTCTCTCCTTCCTACAGGAGGATCTAAACTCAATATCTGATACTTCCTTGATTATGGGGCTTGGGAGCAAGGAGACTGTGAGCTACAATAGTAGCTACAGAACTCTAGTTGCAGTTATAAAGGTATTTTGCTGGAGGCCTCACAGACTTCCAAACAAGCAGAAACAAGCACTAAATCAAATATGGAGGGCCTATGTTTTGAAGGCTCTGTGAGGTGAAGATAACCTACTTGTCTAGCAGTATTTGGCTATGAACTAATTAAAACCTACAATATCACTGTGATCACTCTTCAGGATTTCTTTTCTGTATGAAGACCTTCCCCTAGCTCTCAAACATAGGAAAATATTCTTCTTCCCCTTCCTACATACAGGCTGAATGAGAAATAATCTGGCATAATGAAAAAGGTCCCCAGGAGCTTACAGTCAGTCATAGCAGCCTGAATCTCAGATCACCTTTTATCAGGTAGGTAACCTTAGAAACAATACATACTACTCTGCAGAGGAGTTTTCTCATCTGTGAAACAAGCTTAATACTTACTTACCTTATTAGAATTCAATAAAATCATCCAATGTGGCTCCCAGAACAATATACACTTAATAAGTGAATAGCATTAGTATTAGTATTTAAATCTAGCTCTGATAGAGAGGCAAAAAAGACAGCAAATGTTACTGGCTTCAGCCTATAAAACTAAAAATCAACACAAGAAAAAAAAGGAAATTATAATACCAAAAAACTAACAGGAATATTGGTTTCAGATATGTTTCTCCGGACAGATCTTTTCTGGCTGATGTAAGTCTTTACCTAATTAGTTCTTGCAAGAACCCTCTGTCTGATTTTCTTAACCAACCTAGCTGCCCCCAAAACAGTAACTAGACTCCCCAGAAGTATCAGCAGCCCTGAGAGAAATTACACCCTGAAGTCTTTCCATATAAATAGCGAGAGAACACTATGTATTCACAACAGACTACAAAATTGTTCTGTTTACTGAGGATCATTTGGGCACCTGAATTTAAGCTCATTTATCTTGAATTATCTTAAGAATGAGTGGTTTCAATCTAAAGGAGACCCAAGAACTCCCCCAAAAATGTAAGCAAGATTTGCTGTGTATAGACAGTTTTCTATAAAGAGGGTCTATGAAGTTTTCATCAAAATGTCAAAGCTATTTGTTCCCTAGAAAAATGTTATGAGTCACTGTTAAAATTCTTAACAGATCCTCTCCCAATCTCCAAACAGGAAAGTTGGGATAAGCCATCTGAACACAACTGTCTCTTTGAGGTTAAAGAAGCCATTTCTACTTAAAATGGCCTTACAAGACCTGCCACAAAAAAACTGATGCCTAATAGGTTCCAGTTTCCATTCAAATCTATTATTGCTAACATTTCTCACTCCTGACTTTTCACTTTAACATTAAATACAAATGAAAGACATCTCGCCATTGAGAATTACTTCCTAGTATCTTTATGAACTTAAAACACTATCTGAACTTATTAATTCGATGCAAACAACTGTGCCTGCATAGTTTGAGGAAATAGATGTCTATTAAAGCCATGAACAAAACCAAGCAACTCTGCTCTGCACACCAACCTGGGTGCTTCAGGGTTACCAATTTACTCCATGATGACCACTTGCTTCACATACAAAGTTTCACATTCCCTCAAGCTAGAAAAGCAGAACTGCTCTGTTTCAACCCACTGTAAACCAATTCCCCATTACCAGGTAATAGCATTTTACCACTGATGTGTTCTCATAAAATCCATAACCTATCATTCATGTACTACTTAAGCATTTATATTTTAATTGCAACCTTTCAGTATGGAAGGTAAAGAAAGTTAACAACAAGTTGTAGATTAAAACAAGAGGGAATTAATTTTAGCTTCAATGATAGGCAAAATTTTCTATCTTTTTTTTTTTTTAATCGGTACCAGGGATCAAACTCACAACCATGTGCTTGCAAGGCAGGCACTTATGTCGCTGAGCTAAATCCCCAGCCCCAATAGGCAAAATTTTTAAAGTCACCAAAACTACACAAAATTTTTAAACGATTGCCAATAGAAAGATCTTAAATTTAGTCATCATTTAAGTTTCTCTTACTCAAAAGAAAATTAACTTGCAGCACTTTTTATGTTGCAATCAACGCAGAGCTTTTAGAAGTCTTTCCTTTGCAATGCGCTGAGGAAAAAGCAATTTAAAACACCCAAGTCACAGCTCTCTATGCCAAGTAAGCCACCAAATTCACCCAGCACTAATATATTCAGCCCTGTGGTCCCTAATGACTACTTTGTATATCAAAATCATATACTATGAGCTTTCTTTTATTTGTTTCACTGCCAAAACAGCTCAAAGACACAAGTAATGAGTAATTTACTTGGTGGCACAGTACAGAAACACAGTCTTATCCAAGTGTAGGACAATTAAGAAAAAAACTGAAATTGGAAAAGAATTTAAGTTACTTACAAGGTATTACATTAGGTATTTTTAAGAAACCCAGCTATGAATTCTATCTTAAAGTACGCAAACAAGTCAACCTTCTCCCTCTCAGTAAAGCAGCTAGGGATATTGATCAAAACTAACCAGGTTTTCCATAAGCAACACTAACCATTCTCATGGGTGAACAATTCTTAAACAGAATCATGCAGGATAAAGCCATTGTGAAATCAGCACAAACATCACACTGGAATGGAATTTGTCTTTCCTCTGCGCCACAGCCTAGATTGAAAAATGTGTGCTAACAATATATAAAGAACAGAGAAAATGACACTTGACAGAAGCTAAACAGTGACCTGAAATGACTCTAGAAAAGAGATGCCTTTCCCTTCTCAAAGTAATCGATACAGACAAGAAACTACAGACTGAAATAATCTGTGCCCCTCACAGTAGTTACTTATTTGCTTTAACTCTGTCTCTAAAACTCAAGTACAGGATGACACAAATACAAAACACAACTCACCTAAAACCCAATGATTATTTACTAATTTACACAAACAAGGGATGTGGGGAATGTGCATGATGAAATGTTATTCTCAGGTAGGTAATACCTTTCTAAATCTCCGTGGAATTCATGAACTCAGCGATTTACCTTCACCGGCTAATTTTTACTAAAAGACCTCGTCACCAAGACATTTCAATCAAAGCTGTCCAAAATTCTACAACCAAGCGAACAACATGATCTGGACACAATGAATACTAGACTTTCTTACAGTTCTGGTACCCTCTACATATTAGACTTACAGTAAAGCAAATTAAGGCTCTTTAAAAATATCTGGCATAATCAATCCTCCCAAGAAGCGGGTCTTTTAGGGGTGATGGTTAACGTCAGTTAACTTCCTCTTCCTTTAAAAAGGTCAGACAGGGAAGCGTTCTCCTCAGAACGCGTCCTACCACAAACATCACAACTCGCTAAAAAACATTAGCCAGAGGGAACGCTTTTTGCACACTTTACCAAAGACTGAAAATCCAACTTACCTCCGGAACGAGCTGGCTACTTTCAAACAAATTTATCAGTGAAGTTTATTATGTACTGCTAATCATAATTTGGGAAGCCCACCAAGCTCCGCTGCTGCAAGGGGAGCTGGGGGGGGGATGAGGAGAGGGAAGGTGTAAGCCTCACAACAATCAGAGAAAAAGCCCTTCCAGCAGGTTGGTCCCAGAGACTAGCAAATCCTGCCCAATAATGGGGAAAGGGTTAGGGGAAAAGAGAAGGGTCTCTGGATCTCAAAGGGAAAGGCGGCGGAACAGAAGCAAGGCCTGGTGTGACTAGCTTTCCCTGCGCTGCGCAGGGTCCCCAGGACCCCCGCAGGGCTGCTGCTGGGGCACCTAAAAGCTCGGCCAAGCCAGAAGCGGGGCTTGAACGCTGACCCTCTCCTGGCTGGGCTGCGACAGCCAGCGGGAAGGTCCCCCTGGACTGCGGCGACGAGAACCCAAAGGCCTTCAGGAAGGTGAAAAGGATACTGTTGGGGCGCCTGGGTCTGGAGGGCCCTGATGTTCGGGTGAGGAGGGGCCGCCGCCGCCGCCGCCGCCGCTGCCGCCGCCGGGTGAGGAGGCGGGACCGCTGCCGCCGCCGCTCCGGTGCCGGGTCCGGTTCCTGCTGCAGCCGCTGTGCCTGATTTCAGAGCCGGTTTCTGCGGTAAACTCATGGCAAAGCGAAGCCACCAACCCCCCCAGAGCGGGACCGGGCGCGCCGGGGTGCAGGGGCCGGGGGCAGCGGGGGGGCGGGATGGGGGCAGACCCGGGGAGGCGGCGGGAGCGGGGGGCCGGGGGGAGGCTGGGAGGAGGAGGAGGAGGAGGGGGCCGGGGCCGGTCACACACGCCCTCCGCCGCCGCCGCCGCCGCCGCCGCCGGCAGCAGCAGCCGCCCCGCGGGCCAGCACCACCGGCTGCCGGTCTCCGTGACAACGCGACCCCAGGGGGGGGGCCGGACCCGGCGGGGGCAGGAGGCGGAGAGACCGGACCTTTCACGGCAATATCCTCATGGGCCGGCGGCGGGGGGTCTTTGTCCCCCTCCCCGGGGGAAGCGGCGCCCTTCTCGGTAGCGGGGCTCAGACGATGCCGGCGGATTTTCTTCACTCAACGAGCAGAGCATCCAACATGGCGCTGTGGCCGCCTCCAGCAGTCCAGCAGGACGGCCGCTCGGAAAACTTCGGGCCTTTTCGGAATAGCTCGGCAAACCGAGGGTGGGAAGCCCCTTCGGCTCTTTTCAGAGACGGCTCATGTTCGGAATTCTTCGGAAGCTCTCGGGCGTCTCTTCGGCAGCAGTTCGGAGAAAGCTCTGGGGCTGACTTGGTTCCTCGGAAGAGGTCGGCCAAGGTGCTCCTAAAGGCTCGCCGTGGCTCGGGTGTGGGGCGAAGGGAGAGACCAAAGGCGAAATCTGGCCAGCAAGAGCCCTCCCAGCGGCCCAGCCTCGAGGAACAATAGCAACGGCCCGGAGCCTGCGGTCCGCGGAGCCCTGGCCGCAGGGGCAGCGAAGCTTGAAACCCCTATCCTGTGGAAGGAACCGCGAAACCGGAGTGGTACCGGGGGATAAGAACCGCCCGCTGCAGGGACGCGTTAGCACAGCAAATACCACTCGGCAGCCCTTGACACATTTCACACCCATCGTGTCCACACTCTCTCCATCGGACAGGTGAATGGAGTAGCAGAGGAGACCTGGACAGGAAAATGACTGGCCCCACGTCACCCAACCGGGAAGGGACAGAACCAAACCAGGATCTGAATTCCACCTTTAGCAGCAAGAATCCTGCCGACTCCCTAGCTGGCTGCGGACGCGATCTGGCTGCCCTGTCTAATCGGTAACCTTGACGGAGGACTCTCTGGACTGATTCTTTCCAAGGCCAAGGCCTAGCCAGGAGGAAGAGGTCTTTTGCCGCCAGCCAGTGGATTGCGCCCAACGTCGTCGTAGGCTAGGTAACACCTGTTGATGAGGTCCTTCTCCCCTAGCTGGGCCTGCCAAGACCACTGTCACTCCCTCTCCTCTCATCCCAACTCCAGCAGATGCCTAATCCCAGCACACAGCATTGAGTGAAAAGCAGTCGTGGGCAGCACAGTGGGCAGCAGAGTGGCTACCAGGCATGACCACCAAGTGGCCGCCTTCATTAGCTTATGCAGTTCTGTAAAATAAAAGCCAAGACCAAGGGAAGCTCAGTATCATCTTCCAACAGAAAAACTGAACAAAATAAGGTGCAAAATTGGAAGGAAGCCGGGCATAGTGGTGTATGCCGGTAATCCCAGAACTCTGGGAGGCTGAGATAGGAGAATTCCAAATTCAAATCCTGCCTGAGCAAGTTAGTGACTTAGCGAGACAGTGTGTTAAAATAAAAATAAGTAAGCCAGCTGTTGTGGCGCACTGCTGTAATCTCAGCACTTGGGAGACTGAGGCAGGAGAATTGTGAGTTCAAGACCAGCCTGGGCTACAAAGTGAGCTCAAGGCCAGGCTGAACTGCATAGCAAGACCCTGTCTCAAACAAACAAACAAAAAAAAGTAAATAGACTGAGGAAAGAGGAAGTACTAAACGAAGGCCTTGACTTCAGTCCCCAGTACCACAAAAAAAAAAAGGGAGGGGTACCACCAAAAAGGGAGGAGGGGCTCTACCTCACACAGTCTACCCTGTAGTCATCTGCCTCCCCCTCCCTCCCTTTTCTTCATCCTTCTTCTAATAAAAGCTTTGCATGTTGTGGATGCTTACTCCATGATGGCCCTTGAGTCCCAGATGCTTCCTCTGAGATAAGAGAGCAGCTGGAAGGGGGTGATACCACAACTCCCAGGGCCCCTGGCTGGCTGGGGCTCCAGTTCTTGGCACTAAAAAGAAAGCCTCATCTCCAGTCTCCAAACTGCAAGCTGCGAACTGAAATTCTAAACTCTGGATTTGTAACACCTGGTTACTTAGGATTGGATTTTTGCTCCTCTCCAGGCTTGATCTGGTCCAGGAAAAATTCCCAAGTGGTCCTTGAGTTCCCAGATTCTCTTTTCTTGTTCAGAGATTTCAGGCTTCTTTATCCCAATCAAAACCTGTTCCCAGCAAAAGCTTTGACTTCTCATTTACACTAGGGTGATAACAGACTGATAATTGCTTAATTGTTATTCTTTTCTGAGCTAGTTTCATTTTCTAACTTAATAATAGCTACCAGCATCAGCCAATTAGTGCGTGCCTGGTCTTTGCTAAGCACTTTGTGAACATTAACTCTTTTGAAATGGATAGACCTCCCGGCAGAATAACGGAGAGGACCCTGATAAGATTCTGACCTCAGGCAATCAAGGGAGGGGAAGCTCTAGAGAGCAAAGTCAAAAGGTGCAGCTCTCTCCTTTCATCCAAGAGCATGACCTGCTCAGCACGTCCCTGCTTACACACAGAGGCTGATATTTATGGAGCACCTACTATGTGCCTGCATCCAACTATGCTGAACATTTTACTTAGATTAACCCATACCCTGAACAATTCTGTAAGATGAATATTTTACACTTCATTTGCCAGCAAAGAAACTGAGGTGCAAAGATGTAAAGACAACTTGTGTATCTCCCAAGTGAATCCACTGGGATCCAAATCCAAGATCTGTTTTTGCATTGTCTTCAACATAGCAGTCTCCTCATTACATCCAGTCGCTGTCCAGAAGAAAAGCTGATTTTGTCAACTTGCCTGTTACGAGTGCTTCATGGCTTTCGCATTGCCGTCAGGATCCAGTCTAAACCCAACATCCTTCTGTGTCTTTACTCTGCTTCCAACCTGCCACATTCCCCCTCAGACCCATAACTGTGGCCCATCCCACCCCCAGTCTATTTCCCCATACCCACCATCCTCACCCCAGGACCTGCAAGCTGGGATCTCCTATTACCAACACCCCCAAACTCTTTTCTCTCCTTTTAGCCAGTTGGCTGATTCTTGCTTTGAGGCTTGGTTCAAGCATCAGCTCACTCCCCCGGCTGAGCTAGGGCACCTCTTAATTGTAAGCTTTCCCCTAGTGCTTGCCTTGCGCTGGCAGAACTGCTTGGAGCTGGAGCCAACCTGGGCTACATAGTGAAACGTCTTAAAAAGCAAAACAAAACAAAAGGGCCGGGGATTTAGCTCAGCGGCATAAGCACCTGCCTTGCAAGTGCGTGGTCATGAGTTCAATACCTGGTACCGATTTAAAAAAAAAAAAAAAGTAAAAGGTTAGTCTCACTGTTCCTGTCTGTAAAATAGACTCTACCTTTCAGAGTTACCATGAAAAATAAATACAAAGCAATCCAGTCCCTGGCACATAATTATTTTTCAGTATCAGAGATTGTCCCCAGGGCCCGCATGCTAGGAAAGCGCTCTACGACTAAGCTGTAACCTCAGTCCTTTTTAAAATTTTATTCTGTGCTAGGGATACAGCTCAGTGGCACAAGCGTCTGCCTGCAAGCGTGAGGTCATGAATTCAATTCCCAGTACCAAAAAAAAAAAAAGTAAATAAAATTTTATTCTGAAATAAGACTCTCTCTAAATGGCCAAAGCTAGCCTCAGGTTTGAAGCAGAGATTACTGGCACGTGCCATCACACAGGGTTTAGAGCAATTATTTTATACATTTTGCCCATTATTATTCATTTATGCAGGGACATTTGTTAGTCATTCAAAATATCCCTGCTATCTAGCACTCAGTAAACAAGATGCAAAATTTACCAAAGGCCTGAATGAATAGTTATGAATTGCCAAAGGACTTGGTGTTACACAGAGGAAGTCTAGGGCCACGTGGGCCCAAGCTGTGAGTCTTACAGCACAGTGAAAGGGACAGTCCCTGTCTGGGAGCAGGCATCTCCCCTTGTCAGGCCTATATCCCCAAAGAGCCGGAAGGCAGATGAAAGCTCAGCACCCACATCTCAGGGTGGGCAATTGTATGTTGCTTATCTATTAGCTTCTGGGACCTCTGTAATCATGTTCAGAGGGCCCCTTGATTTCTTAAGTACAGTCCACGCATGAGACTTGGTTTGTTTTTTGTCTTTGTTTTTTTGGGGGGGGGTTTTGGCAGTACCAGGGATCGAACTCAGGACCTCACACTTGCCAGGCAGGCGTTTATGCCACTGAGCTAAATCCCTGGTCTGAGACTTGGTTTACAGCACCTAATGACATTCATAGTCTGAGAACCAAGGACTGACTGGTAACCTGCACTTTTCAGTTTTTGGGGGGTTGGTTTGTTTGTTTGTTTTTTGTTTTGGTTTGGGTTTTTTTGTTGGGTTTGTTTTTGGTTTGTTTGTTTTTTGTTTTTTTGTTTTTGTTTTTATTTTTGTACCAGGGATTGAACTCACAACATTACACTTGCCAGACAGGCGCTTATGCCACAGAGCTAAATCCCCAGCCCTCACTTTTCAGTTCTTACATTAAAGTTCACCCAAACCAAAAACAAACCAGGCCCCAATAAAGCCCAGCCTGGGCAATTTAGCCAGACTCTGTCTCACAAATTCAAAAACGGATGTGTATATAGCTCAGTGCTAAAGCATTCCTAGGTTTGATCTCCAATATTAAAGAAAAAAATAAAATTCCAACACTGTTATGGCAAGCTGGAGTTCTCTGATGCCTTCATTTTTCCTCCTGGAGGAACTGGCCTTTGAACATAAAAGCCAGCCCCATTATGCCAAGAAAAGGCAGGTTTGTTAGCCACAGAGGGATTTGTATAGCATTGGGTGCTCTGTTCTGAGATTCGCAAACAGCCATCAAAACCCAGCAGGGGTAGACAGCAACATGAAGTGCGGTGTTTCAAGATCTAGACCCTCAGCAATTAAGTTCAATTAAGTTACAGCATTGGGAGTCCAAATCTTTTTTTTTTTTTATCAGTACCCGGGATTGAACTCACGACCAAATCATTTTTTTAAAAAAATGGAAAAGAAGGGGAAAAGATGCAGAATTCCTATCTGAAGCAACCCTGGATGCAAGGAGAGAAGCCCCCACTGGTATAGAGATGCTGTGCCAGTCTCCGACTCTGTGAGCCTATTCACAGTGTGACCCGTGGCTACTGTCCCAGTGAGGGGCTGTGCCAGCTGCCCCTTCCACCTGTGTTCCCCATGGCGGAGTAAGTGTGAGAAGGTGGTGGTTCTGTTTAAAGATTATAAATTTTTCCATGCTGGGGATTGAGCTCAGCGATGTAGCTGAGCTACACCCCAGCCCTAAAAAGGTCATTAAAAAAAAAAAAAGCAGAACTGGATTCTAACCTTTACAGACTAGCTGTACAATCTTAAGTTTCCTAACTTCTTGGGGCCATTTGCTAAAGCAAAGAGAAGAGATCAGCCTCTAACAGATCAATGGGGAATTTTTCTGTGCAAACAATCAGCAAACCCTAAGGCATAGTAACCAGCTGAGTGCCTTTAGCGCCTTCCCTAGTCCCTCTGGGACCAACTTATGACTTCTCTGATTTGCTGCCGCTCAGTTCTCCTGGGGCCAAACTGTCCCAGCTCTCTGCACTCAGTGTGTACAGTGGCTTTGAAGCCTCAGTTTCACCTGGAGGTCAGCTTTCACAGGATGCAAGAAGAGCAAAAGAAGGCCAGGGGTTTAGCTCAGCCGTGTAAGCGCCTGCCTGGCAAGCGCAAGGTCCTGAGTTTGATCCCCAGTACCAAAACTAAATAAATATGTAAAAAAACAAACAAAAATTAAAAAATAAAGAAAAGAAGAGCAAAAGCATATTGTCATGAAATGCTTAAAATGGGAATTGTTTTTCAGTACTAAGGATTGAGCTCAGGGCCTTCACATTGAGCTACATCTCCAGCTATGTCTTTTTTATTTTCAAACAAGAGCAATCATTAAATTACCTAAACTGGGTTGGAACTTTAGATCCTCTTGCCTCCTTAGTCTCCCAGAGGGCTGAGATTACAGGTGTGCACCGCTATACCTGGCTCGATTTTGTTATGTCTATTTTACTACCAGTTGTTTTTTTCGTTTTGTTTTGTTTGCCTTGTTTTCTAAAAGTGTTATCATAGAGTCTACTGAGGACTGAAAATACCCTTAGGGATTATCTTTTCTAAACTCCTGTGTTTTGTTTTGTTTTGGCTTTTGTTTTTTTTGAGATAGGGTCTCACTATATATTCCACACTGGCCTAGAACTCACTATGCAGCCCACCCTGGCCTCAAGGCATCCTCCTGCCTCAGCCTCCCAGCCGCTGGGATTACCGGGAGGCACCACCACGCCCAGTTTTGTTGTTGCTGCTGTAACCTATACAGAGGTTACAAAATATTCATTTACATAAAATTTGCCACTTTAGGAACCATATGGTTTGGTTTATTCCTGATGTGAGATACATTCACATTGCCAGGTAATCCATCTCCAGAATTTTTCATTAACCCAAACGGAACCTCTGTCCCCACTAAATACCAACTCCCCATTAAATAGCTCCCTCCCCTTGGGCCCTGGCAACCACCATTCATTCTGTTCTATGAATTTGACAGGATCTGCCCTTTTGTCACTGGGCTCTTTCCCTCAGCATGTTTTCAGAGCTCATTTATGAGGTCACCTGTGTCAGAATTTCATTTTGTTTTTTTAAGAGCTGATCAACATTCTGTGGTGTGGATTTCCTACACCTTATTTACCCATTCATACATGGTGGATGTTTCGGATGTCTCTTCCTTTTGACCAGTGTGAATAATGCGCTACAGACACTTACTGTTCAAACATATCTCTTTAGATTTTTGCTTCTACTTCTTTGGGTCATGTACCCAGAAATGGAATTGTTAGATTATGTAGCAATTATAGATTTAACATTTTGAGAGATTATACTGTTTTCCACATGGGGTACACCACTTTGTGTCAGCCCCATTAGTAATGACTGGGGGCTGGGGGACAGTGGTACATACTTGTAATCTCAGCTATTTAGGAGGCTGAGGCAGGAGGATCACCTGGAGATCAAGGCCAGCCTGGGCTACCTGGTAATGAACAAAGGTTCTAATTTTTCCACAGCTGCACCAACACTCATTCTTTTCTTTTTTATATTTTTTATTTTACATTGATGATTGATTTTGTGGTACTAGGGGTTGAACACAGGGCCCTCACACTGAGATACCTCCCCAGCAATTCTATTTTTTTTCATTTTGAGACAAAGTCTCCCTAAATTGTTAAACTGCCCAGGATGGGCTTGAATTTGTGATCCTCCCACCTCAGCCACTCAGAGAGCCAGGATTACAGGCATGTGCTACCTCATCTGGCATTCTTTTCTTTAAAAAAAAATTTTTTTTAATTGGTACCAGGGATCAAACTCACGACCCTGTGCTTGCAAGGCAGGTGCTTATGCCGCTGAGCT
Source organism: Hydrochoerus hydrochaeris (assembly GCA_004027455.1). Taxonomy (NCBI): domain Eukaryota; kingdom Metazoa; phylum Chordata; class Mammalia; order Rodentia; family Hydrochaeridae; genus Hydrochoerus; species Hydrochoerus hydrochaeris. Next base: position 33,301 of record PVLA01007040.1, on the reverse strand, counting down.
AAATCCCCAGACCCTAAAAACAATTTTTATGTGCTCACTTCAGTAGCACTTACTTATGCTAGAACTGGAACACTACAGAGATTAGCAGGGCCCCATGGGCAACAGTGACAGGCAGAGTCATGATTCATATTTTTGAGAAATCTAAAACATAAGCCAAGAGCAAAATAAAAAAAAAAAGATAATAGGAAATAGGGAGACAGATGTTTTGCAGAAGGAAAGGAAATCAAGAGGTGGGGGGGTGAGAGAAGAATTGCGTGTGTGTGCTTGCGCCAGCTGCCCCTGAGAAGTACAATCATATACTACAAACATGAACCAATAAAAACTAAAAACTGAAAGAAGAATGTTACTATAGCCTGTTTGTGTGCACCTATGTGTACGCGTTATTACTTGGAGGAAGTCCTCATACATGCACAGCAAGCACTCCACTAAGCTACATGCCCAGGCTTTTTTTTTTAGTATCAAGATCTCACTAAATTGTTTAGGCTAGCTGGCCTCTACCTTGCAATCCTCCTGCCTCAGCCTCCTACATAGCTGGGATTACAGGCACTATGGGATTACCCAGGAACCACTGTGCTTAACTCCTAGCAATTTTAATGGGTGTGAAGTGGTATCTCATTGTGGGTTTTATTTGCATTTTTCCTAATCACTAGTGACACTAAGCATCTTATCATGCTTATTATTTTTTCTTCATTATTTTAGTAAATGCAAATCTTTTTATTTATTTATTTTTAAATTTCTGTTAATTTTCTGACACAGGGTCTCACTGTAGTTCAGGCTGCCCTTGAATTCCCTGTGTATCAGGGATAACTTTTTTTTTTTTAAAGGATAAAACCAAGAAAAGTAAGCAAATAAAACCAATCAAAACAAAGCAGTGTAAGGACGTCAAAACAGTATGAAATCAACAATAGTTACCATAATGCCTTTTTTTTTTTTTTGTAGTGAGGATTGAACTCACAACCTCACACTTAGGCAAGTGCTTGAACCACTGGGCTAAATCCCTGACCCCATAATGCCTCTTGTTGTCTTTACAATAGCTGCAGATACCTTCAGACAGTAAAAGTCAAACAGAACAGAATTGAACCAATAAAAACAAAACAATGAATGCAATAAAGGATTTCAAAACAAAACAACAGGAAGTCCAAACTGGCTACCATAGTATATCTTGCTATCTTTGAAATAGCTGCGCGTGCCATTGGATATAACAAAATTAAACAAAACCCAACCCAACAAAACAATGAAAATGATACAGGACTTCAAAGAAAAATAGGGACTTAACAATGGCTACCTTCAGAAAGAAATTCCTCCCTAGATGCCACTATTTTCAGTGTGTACCGCCATCCTCTGAATGGATGATCAGACCACTGGTCCTAGACCTGCAAGGTTAGTGAAACGCCAAAACACTAGAAGCATCAAATCACATTTCACCTCAGTAGCTACCATCACAGCCTGTGTTCCTCCAGATCAGCCAGTTGCTTGGTGTGTGTGTGGGGGGGGAATTGGCTCTTCTTGTTTGCTAAGTCCACACCCCAGACGGGCTGAGGTCTGGCTGCTGCCCTGCTGGTGGCGGCCTGTGCATGGATGGCATGGCTCGCAGGGAGGGCAGGCGAATCCTTGTTCTCTCCCTCCACAGTCTGCGAATGGCGCTGACTCAGGGAAAGGCTTGGGTCTGGCTCGCCAGGGCTAACTTTGAATGCACAGCAATCCTCCTGCCTCAGCCTCAAGATCTGGGATTTACAGACCTATACCACTGTTCCTCACTTTTGCCTGTTTATTTTTTATTTATGCAGCGCTAGAATTGAATGCAGGGCTTCCTGCATGCTAGTGAAGTGCTCTACCACAGATCTTTACCAACAGCTTTTACGTGCTTTTTTTAAGTAGTTATTTTGTTGTTAATGAGTTGCAGAAGTTCTTTCTGGCTTTTAACTCTTACCTACCTCACACCCAGTAGTGCGGACTGAACCCCACTTTAAACAGCGCCTTTAAACTGAGCTACTTTCCCAGACCTTTACAAATTTTTTTTTCAAAATTTTTTAATTTAAGGGTCAGGGGTTTAGCTCAGTGGCATAAGTGTCTACCTGGCAAAGTGCAAGGTTGTGAGTTCAATCTCTGGTACCAAAAAAATTTTAAATTAATTAAAAAAATTTTTTTATTTTTAAAAGAGGCATGAGAAGGATTTATCAAAGGTAGATGTAGGACACAAGAGAGGAGTGGACATGCGCAAAGAAATGAGGCACTTAATTTTACTTATTTAGTTAGTTAATTTGGTATTAGTATTTATTTAGTTTGGTACTAGGGATTGAACTCACAACCTTGTGCTTGCCAGGCAGGCACTTACAACCACCAAATCCCCGGTCCCCTCCCCTTTTTTTTTGAAACCAGGTTTTGCTAAATTGCTGCAGCTTGAACTTGTGATCCTTCTGCCTCAGCCTTCGAGAGAACTGGGAGTACAGACCTGAAGCACCAAGCCTCGCATGTGCATCCACTTGTAACTGTGTGTCCTGGAGCTGCTGTGCCTCCATTTCCTTACCTATTAAAAAAAAAAAAACCTTTAAAAACACTATTAATTTCTAGAGCAATTGTGAGGATTATTAGGGTATCTGGCTGATAAAAACAGCACTGTTTCCTGAGCATCCGCTCGCTACCAAGTGTTAGGAACGGTTCTGGACGTGGAATCAGGCTCTAACATACTATAAAGGTCCCTACATGGAGGAGATGAACCGAAGCAGGTATCCCCTCATCCTCTGCCTGGCAAATCCTCAACATCTTCCAGAGGCAGCCCCAGACCTGGGCGCGGGCAGCCTTCGACGCTGCAGCTCACTGGCAGGACCCTCACACGCACCACAGCCCCCAAGCGGCCTCCTCTGCTTCTGACCTAGTGAGAGGCCTCTCTGCTGCCTGCTAAGAGGCCACTCCATTCTCTGAGCCAAGAGACTGCAGACCGTCACACATGTGCACACCCTGTCTTGACTCTGGAAACCACATCCTGCTATGCTGGTGGCCCAGCCTTCCCTGGGCCCTTCTCGAGCCCAAGGCCATTTTAATATCATGCCACACTCGCCATCTTGGGAAAATCCTGGGCTCTCTGACTGACACCCTAACTAGTGCCAGAAGCAGGAAGCTGGATTTCCAGATGCACAGCTGGCGCCCAGCCCCAGGCTGGCTCCTGCCACCCCTGCGGGAGCCAGTGGCCCACAAGCCTGGCCTGCCTAGAGTACTCCCCACACCTGGAGAGAGAGGCTGATGCGTTGCTATGCTCTGCCTTTTGCCCACCAGCAGGAGAATGAAAATAACACTGATTTAAAATTAATTCGGCAGACAAACATTTTTCTTTTTTCCAAATTTGGCACTCGTCTCCCATCTTCCCCTGCTCTCATCTTCCCCTGGAATGCAGGAACTGAAGGTGATGCTGGACACTCACCTTTCCTGCAGGCTGAGAGGTATTGGGTAGAGTCGAGTTTCCCCAGCTGAATACCTGCAGCCCCCTCGCATCAGCTCTTGCCAATCTTGGCATCCCAGTTCCCGCCACTTCTGTGCCAGCATGAACCCTGAACAGCCACATACTTTCATGCCTCCATGGCTTTCCATGTGTTGTCGCCTTCCTCCTGGAGTGTTTCCTGCTCCTGGATGACCTAGAAGCTCCTATTTATCCCTCAAAACCCAGCTCAGGTATTATCTTATGGGACAAATTTTCCTCTGTTTTCCTCTTGTCCCTCTAGATGGATTTCATTGCTCCCTCCCAAACCAGGTATGGTGGCACACATCTATAATCCCAGTACTCTGGGAGGCTGGGGCAGGTAGATGCCAAATTCCATCCTAGCCTGGAGAATTTAGTGATTTAGCAAAAAATGGTCTTAAAAAAAATAAAATAAGATGGGCATGGCGGTGCAAACATGTCATTCCAGCACTCAGGAGACTGAGGCAGGAGGATCCCTGCAAGTTTGAGGCCAGCCTGGGCTACATAGTGAGCTCAAGGCCAGCCTGAATTACAGAGTGAGACACTGTTTCAAAAACCCTAAAGCTGGGGCTGGGGATTTAGCTCAGCGGCATAAGCGCCTGCCTTGCAATCATGTGGTCGTGAGTTCGATCCCTGGTACCGAAAGAAAAAAAAAACCCCTAAAGCCCCTCTCAAAAACCCCCCAACTAAGTAAATAAATAAAGCACTAGGAATCAAACCCAGGGTCTCACCCATGCTAGCCAAGCCCTCTACCACCCAGCCATGATCCCTACCCAGGAGTCAGCTCTTTTGTGAAACAAGTCTCTTGCACGGACTTGGTTTGGGTCATCCTCAAGGCTGCCTTTCCTGGATCCATCACAGCGCCTTGGGGTTGGTGGTGAGGACAAGAATTCCTATGCTGCCCACCTAGCTGACCCTCGCCCCGCCCCACCCCCCACCCCCACCTGAGGGAGTGGTCCCATGCCACAGTGCAGCAGGTGCCTGCTGGGGTGAATGTGTCCCCCCAAAGGTCGCATCCTGGGAACTTAACCCAGGTAGTCATTCTGTAACAGTATTTGGAGGTGGGATGTTAGGAAGGTAATTAGGGCTGGAGGAAGAAGGTGTGAGAGTGAGGGGTCCCTGTCCGTGCTGGTGGCTTCCAAGGAAGAGGAGGGAGATGCGAGCCACAGCGGAGTGCAGTCCGCTCTCTGGGAGTCCCTGGCCTCCAAGGCTGCGAGGAGCAGATGTCTTCATCCTCTGAATTACCCAGGCTGCGGCCTTCAGCTATGGCAACAGAAAACAGACTGGGGTCTGGAGCGGGCCCAGCCTGGGCACACACCTCAGCCTCCTCGCCCACCGCTTCCCAGCTGGCTGCTTCTGTACTCGGATCCCAGCCTCCCGCCCGCCCCGGAACAGCTGCCTCCACGGCTCAGCACCGATGTGAAAAACCGCGCAAAGGGACAGAGGCCCAGGGACAATGATTCCCTTGGGCGCCCTCTCTCTGGCATTCTGCCCTTACCCACTCTGGCACCACCTACCAAGTTCAAAAGTGGCTGCTGTCGCTGTGGTGTCTGAAAATAAGGCTGCTTTTTTTTTTTTCCAGTCTTTTCATCCAAGTCTTCCCCAAACCCTTCCACATCCTCAAATCAAGTGTTTCCAAAGACAAAAAGCCCACAGGAACCTATGCATGCCATTAGGTTGGCAGATGTCCCAGAGGACCTGACTGCCAGTGACTGAGTTTGACACTCAGTTCCCTCAGTGTCAAATACCCTTATATCTGGCAAGATCAATGAGAAAAATAGGCGGTGGTGATCAAAAGGGCCAACAAAGGCTCCTGGGGCAACTCTCCCGGCAGGGTTTCATGCCACACGAAAGTGCAGGCAGGGGGTGCTCCACAAAAACCCCTCCATTCACAGGCATCGCCCATGCCCAGCGCCACCAAAAACTGGTTCCCATGACAACGCCACTGCAAATGTTAAATATAAATGTGTGTGTGTGTGTGTGTGTTCCTGTGTGTGTACACAGCCACACAGAGAGGCACGGAAATAAACTCTTGGCACAATTTTTTTCCCATTTTCCAAACACAAAATAACCTGTAAGGACTGATTGCTGGAGGACTAGCTCCCCGCAGGGTACGCCTCTGTGGATGCCGGTTTCTTTTGTTTCCTACACCTGGGATATAGTGGATAGTCAATAAATAAATTGTCAAAGGAATGGATGAATGGAAAAAAGGAAAAGAAGTGGGGAGACAGAGAGGCAGCCTGGGACAGGAGGGTTCCTGTTAAATACCCAATGCCATCTAATGGCTTATTTTTCTGGAAAAACAGGCTCAGAAAACTTGGGGTGGGGGGTGGGGGGGGTGCATGCCTGCAATCCCAGCACACAAGAGGATCACTACCAGTTTGAGGCCAGCCTGAGCTACACAGTGAAACCCTGTCTCTGCCTCTCTCTCTCTCTCTCTCTCTCTTTTTTTTTTTTTGTACCAGGGATCAAGCTCACAACCTTGTGCTTGTCAGGCAGGTGCCTGGCTGCTAAACATATCCCCAGCCCTACCCACCCCCTAAAAAGGCAAAAGAATCTTTTTGGTACCAGGGATTGAACCCAGGTTCTTGCAGTTGCTAGATAGGTGCTGTATCACTGAGCTGCACCCCCAGCTCAAAATGAAGGGAATCTTCTTGAAAGTCCCAAGAGTAATTATTAGTAGAGCCCTAGTCCTGGAAATTCATTAATTTAATGAATGAAAATTAAATTCCTAAAAAAAAAAAAGAGGGCCAGGGATTTAGTTCAGTGGCGTAAGCTCCTGCCTGGCAAGCATGAGGTCGTGAGTTCCATCTCTGGTACCAAAATAAATAAATAAATAAATAAATAAATAAATAAATAAATAAATTCCTATCATAAACATATATTGAGTAATTTTTTATATTGAGTAATTGTTATGCACCTGCATTTCTGCTAAATACAGTATCTCATTTGAGTTTCCAACCAGGTGTTATAGTACATGACTATAATCTTAACATTTGGGAGACTGAGGCAGGATGATTGCAAATTTGAGGTCACCCCGGCACACCTATTGAGACTCTCTCAAAAAAGAAAAATACAAAATCAAAAACCCTGGGTGTGGTGTGTATTCCTATAATTCCAGCACTCTAGGAGGCTGGGGGGAAGAGGTTGTACATTTGAGCCCTGCCTTGGCAATTGAGTGATGTAACAAGACCCTGTCTCAAAATAAAAAATAAAAAAAGAGCTGGGGGATGTAGCTCAGTGCAAAGGTCCTGGGCTCAAGATAAAATAAAATCTTCCACCATGCAAAGGATGTGCTAGAATTCCCCTTTAACAGTGACTCAACTGCAGTTCTAAAGGGTTGGATCACTTGACCCAATCTGGAGTTGGAGCGAGGACTAAACTCAGGTCAAACACCAAGTCCTGAGCCTCCGTTATAGGGCCCCTCTCTCTAAGAGGAGGGGCCTAGACTAGGGATTATTAGCTCCATTGTTAAAAATATCAAGGACTCAGGGAGGTTTGGTTATTTGTCCCAGTCAGGAAGCCCTGCCGGAGGAACTAGACCTTTCAGGCCCAGGCCCAGGATTCTTTCCAGTCTCTTCCTGCCTTCTAGCCAACGCTTAAGGCGTGGAAGCCTGGATCCCTTGGGCCACAAACTGGGCCTGAGCCTTCTAAGGAGCAAGGGAGGGGAAATCCCCTGCCCCGCGCTGTATTTGCTTCCCAGGACTCAAGTCTCCGGAGGGAAGGACCCAGGGTTAAACCTGTGTCTCTTTGGGTTTTGCGCCCCCTGGTGGTAATATCTTAAACTGTAACAAGAAACGGCCGACCAGGTGGAGCACACACCCTCTTTTAGAGTCGCCCGCCAGCCCTTGTATTATTCAGGGAAACGGAAACGGTGTCCAGGATTCAACTACAGGTTCCTTGCTCCCTGGATATGCTCCGCTTTTTTCTCGGCTTCCTTAAGAGGTCCTCCCTTTTTCCATTCCAGCACTCCTGGAACAGCAGAGATCAACCAGCAGGTGTGTTTGCTGCATCCCTCTGAAAAGCCCTTCATATATACTTTACCTCAAGTGAGATCTCTGTTACTAGTCCCATCCATCCTACAGGTGCAGAAACAGAAAAATTAAATGAGCCAAGAGTTGTGGCACATGCCTGAAAATCCTGTCTCAAAAAAGAGTGCTCCTCCTGAGTTCAGTCTTCAGTACTGCAAAACATATTTAAAATTAATAAAAACCATAAAGAGAAGTTAAATGATTTCCTCCAAATATATATATATATATATATATATATATATATATATATATATATATATATATATCAAAGCCAGGTGTGGTGGCACATGCTTGTAATCCCAGTACTCGGGAGGCTGAGGCAGGAGGATTGCTGCTAATTCAAGGCCAGTTTGGGCTGAATTCAAAGCCAGCCTGAACTGCATAGTGAGACAGTCTTCCAAATCAAAACAAGGGCTGGGGATTTAGTTCAGTGGCACAGCACCTGCTTGGCAAGCATGCAGTCCTGAGTTCAATTCCTGATACCCTCTCCCCAAAAAGAAATGAATCAAAACAAAACAAATCATGGCCATGATTTGGTGTGAACCTGTGGTCCCTGCTACTCAGAAAGTTCAGCTGAGCTCGGGGGTTCAAGACTGGCCAGGGCTGGCTGGAGGTTTAGCTCAGTGGCACAAGTACCTGCCTGGCAAGTGCAAGGTCATGAGTTCAACCCCTGGTACAAAAAAATAAGACTGGTCAAGGCAACATAGGGAGATCTAGTCTCAAGGCAAACAAGCAACTATGCAATAAATATGTCTGTGTAGTACTGTGTGCCAAGCATTTAAGACAATGAGGTAAATTTGCAACCAACCTATCGCTGGCAAGTTGTGTGCACTGGTGTGAAAGTACAGAGCAGGGCAGCAGAGCACAGGAACTAGAGGAGGGGGACACAAGGGCCAGGTTTTCTCCACAGCTGAAGCCGCTACCTCAGCAGGGCCCTCCTGCCACAGAATGAAAGCCTCAACCCGCTGGCCAAGGGCAGCTGAGAGAAGCAGCAGGGGTAGAAAACCATCTTGGACCCAGGATCCCATGGGGAAGGGGCAGAAAACTTCCCCACATAGGATGGGCCCAAGATACAAGGCAGAGTTGTTTTTGTCATACTGGGGATTTAATCCAGGGCCTTTCCCAGCCTCCTTTATTTTATTTGGTTTTGAGATAGAAGCTGGTTAAGTCACTCAATTGCCCAGACTAGGGTTGAACTGTTTTTTTTTTTTTTTTTTTTTAACTGGGGATCAAACTCATGACCTTGTGCTTGCCAGGCAGGCACTTAAGCCACTGAGCTAAATCCCCGGCCCTAGGGTTTAACTTCTAATCTTCCTGCATCGGCCTCCTGGAATGCTGGGAAGACACGTGTGTACCGTCAGACCCAGCTGAGGCAGTTTTGCTGCCATGAGGAAGATCCTGATCTCTGGGGAAGTCCCACCCCCAAAGCCCAGGGATGCAATTTCTCTAAGACAGAGGTAAGACCAGGACAATGGACGATCTTCCACCCTGGGTTAGCAAGCACCGGGAGCAAGCAACAGCAGTCAAACTAAGGAAGCTACTGGATGAGCAGGGGCACCGAGAGCCACTCCTCAGCTGCCCTGCCCCGTGCTAAGCTTGAGATGCTGCCGAAAGGACTGGAAGTCAGTGGTAGACTGAAGGTGGCCATAGCAACAACAAAATGCAAACCCAGCTCAACCTCTGACCGGATTAATCTAAGTTCTTACACTGTCTACATGGTCATTTCCCAGAACAAATACCATTTAATGAAATCTATTAATGTCCTACATACAATGTCAAGCATTTAGTCAAAATTATAAAGCATTAAACAATAAGAAGTTCAAAAATTCCCCATCAAGATACAAAGCAGCCTGGTGTGGTGGCGCACGCCTGTGATCCCAGCACTTAGGAGGCTGAGGCAGGAGGATTGAGAGTTTGAGACCAGTCTGGGGTACACAGGAAGTTCAAGACCAACTACCAGCCTCAAATACAAGGCACTGCCTCAAAAATAAGACAAGTCAACCAACCAAACAAACAAACACGATACAAAGCAATCTACAAGTCCAAGTCAGATGCCAGGCATGGTGGTGCAGACCTGAAACCCAGCACTTGGGAAGTTGCAGCAGGAGGGTCAGAGTGAGTTGGAGGCCAGCCTGGGCCATCTAGTGACCTCAAGGCCAGCTTGCACGACACAGCAAGACCCTGTCTCAGAACAAAACAGGAAATGATGCAGTTGTTGAAACTCTTAGGTAAGGCATTTTAACTAGTCATGGTTTATATGTTACAGGTGAAGCCAGATGGGAGCACATGTCCGTAATCCAAAAACTCTGGGTGGTTAAAGTCAGAGCCCATCTGAGCAATTTAGCCACTTAGCAAGGCCTTGTCTTAAAAAGAAAAATTGAGGCTGAGGATATAGCTTATGTGACAGTCCTGCATTCATCTCCAATAGTGGGGGGGGGGACAAAAAAGCAAAAAACAGTTAATCTTATTCACAACACCCTCACAGACACATATAAAGCAATGTTTGACCAAATACCTTGGCACCCCCATGCCCACTCAAGTTTACACATAAAATCAACCATCATAACAGCTAAGGGGGAAATGAAATGCAACTTAGTGAGGTCCTGTCTCAATATAAAAAAGGGATGGGGGTGTAGCTCGGTGCAAAGCCCCTGGAGTCAGCTCCTAGTACTGGGGAAAAAATGATGAACCTCGTCAGGGACTTTGCAACAGCCTCTGGGGAAGAACTGGCAGGGTCGTGTTATATGTAGGATAGTTATATCGAGTTAGGTCGGTAAGACTGGTATTGTCTGTACTTAAAAATTAAATGTGGTTTAGGGAGATTGGGGGAGATTAAAATTATTCTATGACCTTTAAAATTGTTTGTTAAACACTAATTTTTTTTGTCCTTTCTAGTAATTTTTTTTTAATTGAACTTTTTTGGGAGACTGTTGAGACAAGGTCTTGCTATGTAGCCCAGGCTGGCCTCGAACGGGTAGCAATCCTCCTGCCTTAGCGGCCTGATTGCTGACTGTCTTAGTTACTTTTCTCCTTGCTGGGACAAAATACCTGGTAGCCACAGTTAAAGAGAGAAGGGCTTATTTAGCTCACAGTCTGTAGAGGTTTCAGTCCATAATCGGCTGGCTCCAGAGGAGGGTGGCACATGGCAGAGGCAACAGTTCATGGGGCGGAAGACAGCAATAGCAAGAGGCGAGAGTTCAAGGTGAAACAAGCCTCTTTCTGCCCCTTTTATCTTATCCAGGCTGCTGGGATTAGGGCAGTGCCAATCCAATCAGTGGATTGATCCAGTGACCACCCCACCCTTAATCCCAGCCTTGCACTTTGAATCAGTCACGAACTCTAGATTCAGCTGCCTCTGAAAAAGGCCCATTTGAAACTGCATGAGGCTTTGGGGAGATTTTTTTTTTTTTTTTGATGGAGTGTTTTGTTTGTCTGCGTTGGTACTGGGGATTGAGTTCACAACCTGGAGCTTGCCGGGCAGGTGCTGTGCTGCTGTGCTGCTGAGCTATATCCCCAGCCCCCTTGGGGAACATCCAGACCCAAACCATGACCCTAGGTTTACAGATGCGAGCCACAGGCCCAGTTCCACTAAAAAAGGTATATTAATATATTATCTATCATAAAATTACAGCAGCCAATCCTGAAGAAAACCTTAATTAAAATTTTCTCAGGTCCACCTAATGCAAGATACCAAATTCCACTTTTTTGTTTTGTTTTGTGCTGGGGTTGGCGCCCAGGAGCTCCATGCAAGTTGAGATACATCCCTCCCTCTGCGTGGCCGCCCCACCTAATTCGCCCCCTGTCACACAGCCGCTACTTCTCCATGCCTCATTGCTCATGTCGAGTGCCCTCTACGCCCTCTGCGGGCAGTTCGGCCGCTGCCTCTGTGAAGGGCAGTCAGGAGATGGGGTGAAAGTTGGTTTTTCTTATTGAAGTCTGTTTCTGCAGGATTCGTATCCTCCTCCTTTTTTTGCAGTAAGGGCCCCAACTACATCCCCAGCCCCCATTTGTTTGTTTTGGGTACTGGGAATCGAACTCAGGACCTTGTGCTTGCTAGGCAGGAGCTGTGCCTCTGAGCTATATCCCTGGCCATGTTAAACTTTTGAAGTAGGGTCTGACTAAATTGCCCAGGCTGGGCTCACGAGTTCAAATTTGTGATTGTTCATCCCCCAAATGCTGGTATCACAGGTGTACGCACCACACCTGGCCTTTGACCTGTTTTTCCTTTGCAGTGCTGGGGATTGAACCTGGGGCCTCTGGTGTGCTAGGCAAGCACTCCACCACTGAGCTACACCTCCTCTCCTTTCACCAGTGTGTCTCGAAAAGGGATGGAGCTAGGACCGCATGCACACTAGGCAACTGTTTCACACTGAGCCGCATCCCCAGTCTCATGGTGTCTGTCCATCTCTTTTGGAGAAAGGGTCTCACTATGTAGTTCCCAAGCTGGCCTCGAACTTGTGGCAATGCTCCTGCCTCAGCTTTCCAAGTGCTGGGATTACAGGTGTGCACCACCATACTCGGCTCTCCTGGTGCCTCTTAAACCTCCTCACTCTGTGCCCACAGGCTTGTAGCTTATTAAGATCTGTGTTACTTCTCAACTTCAGATAACCTGAGGTTCATATATGGTTTTATTTCCCCTCATTGTTTTTTGGGGAAAAGAAAAATGGGAAGTTTGAAACTAAGGAGCTCTCACTGTCTTCCCAGTCTGGAAGTTGTGGTAAATTTTATTTAATATTTATTTATTTACTTACTTACTTATTTTTGAGGCAATGTCTTGCTGTGTTGTCCAGACTGGCCTCAAACTCATGGCAATCCTCCTACTTCAGAATCCTAAGTTTAGGAATTACAGGCATGTGCCACCATACCCGGCTTGGATTAGTCTTTTGGGTTATATTTTTCTTTTTTATTTGTATCTTTAAAGATATGGCTTTATCAATATAAAGTTACAAACACATTGTTATATCCTAACCTAACTCATTTGTGGTTTTTGTCTGCTTTGGTCTCCAGTACACATAGACCTCAGTACTGTACACATAGTACTCAGTATGAGAGAGGTAGGATCTAATTTTTGTTTTTTTGAGACAGGGTCTCGCTATGCAGTTCAGGCTGGCCTTGAGCTCGCTTTGTAGGTCAGGTTGGTCTTGAACTCACAAAGATCCTCCTGCCTCAGCCTCCCAAGTGCTGGAATTACAGATGTGCACCAGCATGCCACCAGTCTATACAAGGTTGTAAAGGAAACACCTTGAATGAATGGAGGTATCAGGGGCATAGCTCAGTGGTAGAGTAGTTGTCAGGTATGTATGGGGCCCCAGGTTGGATCCTGGCTACTGCCAAAAGAAAAGAGTGGAGAAACGAATCACTTAGGGCTGGAGATATAGCTCAGTAGCACAAGTGCCTGCCTGGCAAGAACAAGGTCCTGCGTTTGATTTCTGGTACAAAAAAAGAAAAAAAAAAAAAAAGAAATGAACCACTTAATAATGATATTGAGACCTACACTTAGGGAAAAAAATAAATTTAAGCCAGGCATGGTAGCCTGTTCCTGTAATCCCAATACTTTAGAGGCTCCTGTAATCCCAATACTTGAGAGGCTGAGGCTGGAGGATCTTTGCAAATTCAAGACCAGCTTGGGCTATAAAGTGAGCTCAAGTCCAGCCACCCAAACAAGCAAAACAAAAAACCCCAAATCTATATGACTCCCCACATATACACAGGACTGTTTCTGACTTCTGATTTATTCTAATTATTCAATCTCTATTCCTATACCAATCCTATATTATTTGTTCTTGCTTTGTAACATTTGTACAGGTTATCTGACTCCATTATTGTTCTATTTTTTTTTTTTCAAAATTGTCCTGGTATACTTTCTCCCCTATGTGAATTAGCTTATCAAAATCTACAAAAAAAATTATCTTTAGAGCTGAATGTAGTAGTGTGTGTCTATAATTCTAGCACTCTGGGAAGCTGAGGCAGGAGGATTATAAATTCAAGCCCAACCTGGGCAGCTTTAGTGATACCCTGTCTTGAAAAGAAAAACGAAAAGGAACTGGGATGTAACTCAGTGTGCAGACCCTGTGCTGTCTCTAGTACTGCCAAAAAAACAACAACAAAACTTATCTTGGGAGTTTGGTGGAGAGGGTCCTGAGAGGATATGTGTGTGCAGAGAGGAGATCCCAGGCCGAAGGGCCGCTGGGACCTAAAGCCTGAGCAGGAGAGGGCTTGGCTTGGTGGAGATGCAGAAAGAGGCCTGAGCTGCAGCCCTGCAGTGTCCAGAAGGCTCTGGGTTGTGGCTTGTGCGCTGTGAAATGATAAGAAAAAGGGGCTGGAGTGTGGCGAGATCCTGCAGGGCGGCTGGTTGCGGTGGGACCTGGTCAAGGAGAGAGACTCCTCTAAACTGGCTGCTCCCCTGAGGACAGGCTCGCAGGGGAGGGGCTGTCACAGCGGCACAGGTGACACGCTGGGGCTCCCGCCCACGCCCCTGTGGGCAGCACACAGCTGACATGAATGCGTTCAGCTCAGAGTGTGTCTGTTATAGTCAGGGCTGCAAGAGAGCAAGTATACACAGCACACAAACTTCACAGTATTACTTTATGGTGGTCACCCAGAGTTAGATACAAGAAAGTGCAGGAAAGCTGTCCGCAACACTAAAGACCTGGAAAATTCAGCCGAGGGCCTGGATCCCACAGTAATGTCCTGCATGAGTCCAGCTGAAGACCAGAGCTCATGACAGTGCCTCCCACGAGTCCAGCTGGAGGCCGAGAGCCCATGGCATTGACTCATGCAAGTCTATTTCATGGATCTGTGCTGGGAAGGCCAAAGGTCAGCGGTGGAAACTCGAAAGTCTATGCCAGCAGGCTGAAGGTTCTACACGGGAGCCGAGAAATGCTCAAAATATGGACCGGGGCTGCCCTGGAAACTACTACAGCCATCCTCAGTGACAGTGAGGTGCCCGGCTCCTCCAACAATAACAGTTGAGTACCTGTCGGGAAACCAGCGTGACAAGCTTCTCCCGGAGATTAAACGGCACACATCTTCCCCTCTGGAGCCAGGAAGCGACGCTCAGTGTAAGGACCAGGGCTCCCCCAAGTGAACCACAGCCACTCTCAGCCATGATAATGGCCACATTCATGTCAGGCCATGATAAGCTCCTCCAGGGGAACCAGGGGCTCCAAACAGTAACGCCTGGGAGAACCCACCACGCCCACTCGCCCTCTCCACGTCCCCTTCTATGCTGGTGACTTTCCTCAGGTGAGCCAACTACGTGCAGTACATGCTGATTTAATTCAGCTGGGGTTAAATTGACCGCCAGTTTTCAATCCATGACAAAAGCTTTGTTTACATTTTTCCTTCTTTTTTCCTTTTCCCTGCCTTTCCTTCTCCCTCCCCTCTTCCCTCATTTCTCTTCCCACTTGAACGTTTTCTTCCTGTCTCCCAATATCCGTTACACATTTTGGCCACCATTTACCCTTTCAGTTTCTCGAGTCAGAGAAACTGTGATATTTGAACATGTGTGTCTGGTTAATTCCACTTAAGATTATGATCTCAGGGTGCACCCATGTACCTAGAAAGGTCTCAAAGTTATCCTTTATTACAGCAGAGTAGAACTGCATCGTATTCAAACAAAATACATCCTCTTTATCCATTCATTGGTTGAAGGGCATTTGGGCTGTTTTCAAGAATTAGTGATCACAAACTGTGTTGCTATAAACATAGGTGTACATACATCATTGTGGTATGATGCTTTTAATTCTTTCAGGAAGAAACTAAGAAGGGGAATAACTGGGCCAAATGGAACCCTAGTTTTTATTTTATGTTTTTTGAGACAAGGTCTTGTTATGCAATTCAGGCTGGCCTTGAACTCACTTTGTAGCCCAGGCTGGTCTAGAACCCACAGTGATCCTCCTGCCTCAGCCTCCTGAGTGCTGAAATTACAGGGTGCACCATCATGCCTGGCTAAATCTTAGTTTTTTGAGGAATCCCCACACTGATTTCCACAGTGGTTGCACCAGTCTACACTCCCACCCACAGTGGGGAAGTGTTTCTTTTGCCCCACAGCCCCACCAGCATTTGTTATTGGTTGATTTCTTGATAATAGCCATTCTGACTGGAGTGATGGAATTTCAGGGTTGTTTTAATTTGCATCTCTCAAGACCAATGATGTTGAGTATTTTTTCATATATTTACTCACCATTTCTATTTTTTTTTTATCTGAGACATGTTTATTCATTTTAGATGCCTTTTTTTGAGGCAGGGTTCTATTACATGGTTCAGGCTGAACTTGAACTCATTTTGTAGCCCAGGCTGGCCTCAAACTCACAGCGATCCTCCTGCCGCAACCTCCCAAGTGCTGGGATTACAGGTGTGCCCCACTGCATCTGGCTTTGAGTTATTTATATATTTTAGATATTAGTTTTTCAAGGTTATGAGTTTGATCCCCTGTACAAATATATATATATATATATATATATATATATATATATATATATATATATATATTAGTTCTTTGTCTGAGGAACAGCTGTCAATTTTTTTTCCCATTCTGTGGGTTGTCTCTTTGTTGGTGGTTCTTTATGCTATGCAAAAGCTTTTTTAATAAGATGAGATCCCAACTGTTGATTCTTTCTGATAGTTCCTGTGTGATTGGGGTTTTGTTCATAAAGTCTTTGCCTGTATAGAGTCTTCAAAGATTTCTACCCATTTGCTCTTTCTGGAGATTTAGTTTTTATTTTTATTTTATTTTTTATTTTTTTTAATATTGTATTTATTGAGAGAAAGCTTCTGTCTGAAGAGAGACAGAAGGGGGGCCCAAGTGGGTTGCCCCCAGTGTTTTTGTTTTAATATTTAGATTTTAGATCCACTGTGATTTTAGTTTAGTGCATGGTAAGAGACATGGGTCCAGTTTTCATCTTTGGCATGTGGAAAGCCAGTATTTCTAGCACCATTTATTAAAGAGTCTTTCTTCCAGTGAGTGTGGTTGACCCCTTTGTCAAAGATAAGGTGATTGAGTGTGTCTAGAATTGTTTCTATATCTTCTAACCTGTTCCATTGATCTTCAGGTCTGTTTTTTCCAATACCATGCTGTTTTTATCATGCTAGCTTTGTAGTATAATTTCAAGCCAGGCATTGTGATGCCCTATGCTAAAAGGGAAATGTGGACACAGGTACAGTGTGAAGGCCATGGGTGAAGGCAGAGATGGGATGCAGAGTACCATCAAGGCACCAGGAGTGGGGTGAGAGACACAGAGCAGATTCCCTTACAGCCCTTGGAAGGAACCAACCCTGCCAATGCCTGGATCCTGAACTTTTAGCTTCTAATCACTGTGTTGTATAAGCCCTAGTGAACTCATACTCTGGTAGGAGATGATAGCCTGTGTAAGTCCTGTGATACGGACTGGGACATCAAGAAGGGCTTCCTAGAGGTGATGCCAAGTAGGGAGGGCACTGAAGGATGGCTAGGAGTTTATCAGGCAGAGAAGTCAGGGGAGAACACTGTAGATAGAGGAGAAAGTATGTGCCAAACCCAAGAACCTCTCTGGATTTCTTCCTTGAACCTCTTTGAATTTCCCTACCACTGCCTGCCTGTCCAAGCCTCTGCAAGACAAGGAAATCAGACTTTTTCCTAGAGGCCCTGGGGGCTGAGGTGGTGGCAAGTACCTTTCTCACCAACAGGGGGCGCTCACGCAAGCACCTCATTGGTGGCGGGCAGGAACCCGCTGGCATTTTTGGGATTCAAAGCCTCTGTCCTGGGGGCAGCCACAGCTGCCCACTGGGTCCAAGGTGGGCAGCTCTGTGCCAGCTGAAGGGCTCGCCCATGGCCCCACCCCACCCTGGAAGGACAGACACCTGGACACGTGGCCCCGTACAAGTACTTTATTTCCATTACAATAGTGCCACACCAAAACTACAGTAGCACAGAACATCATAATACAAAAAATAGATTCCCAGCCCCAGAACCCCACTTCTGCGTCGGCGTACCCAAAGAAGCCGGCCCATGGCTGCCAGGCCTAAGGGGAGGGAGCTCGCGTGCAGCTGCCTCTGTGTCCTGCACCTCCAGGCCCTGCCCTGCCTCCAGCACACTCTGAGCAATGGGCACCACGATGACCCTGGCTTTCCGGGCAGCTGATGCTTCCAAACTGCCCCTCCATGGGAAGGCAGGGTGGGGGGAGAGGAGGTGCGGGGGTGGTGGTGGGGGACGGGGCTGGGGGCTGGGAAGGGCACGCCTCTGTGTGGCTGGCCCTGGGCTCTAGCTCCTTCTCTGGTTCCTGTCTTGTCTTGCCTCTGAAGAGCTACCAGGCCTTGAACTTGCTGGCCGTGCCCCTGGGGCCTCGGATAAGGCTGCTTCTAGTCCCCTGTTCCTGCTCTGAGGCTGAGCCAAGGCTGGCAGGTTAGTTGCTGGGTTGTCTGTGCCTCATGGGCAAGGAGGAGCCTGGCTTCCTGGGCCTTTCGAGGGCCTGGCCAGGGACACTGACGAGCTGCCCTGCATGTCCCTGGGGCTGGCCTCCCCTCAGCATGCAGCAGGGCCACACTGAGCTCCACCTGGCACAGCCCAGGCATCTCCTGTGGAAGAAGCTGTGGCCCCAGGGAGGGAGGGGATGACATCTTTGACCCCCCAACAAGCTGGCTGCCTGGGTTTGGAGAATCTTCTACAACCTCTTCTGGCCAATGGCACCCGTACATCCAGCTACAGATACTGTTGGGGTCCATCCCAGGGAACTTCAGGGGCTACAGCAAGTTCAGGCTGGCTGACTCTGGACACCCAAAGCCACTGCCCTGGGGGCAGTGAGGGGTGGCTCTGTGGGCACCAGGGTTCAGTGAGGACACTTGGGGGCTCTGCTGAGGAGGCTAAGGGCCTCTAGGGCAGTGTTGTCTCGGGCAGGGACAGGGCTGTCTCCTTGGTGGTGCTTGGGCCGCAGCCTCAATGATAAGGCACTGGTGAGCCGGCCCTGGAACCAGGCCAGGCCGGTGGGGGGGCGGAAGTGGGAGCTCAGAGGGAGGGCCTGGATCTTGCAGGAGACTAAAGCTGAGGCTCATTTTCTTTTTCCCCTGGGAAGAGGAGCAGCAAGGCAGAGCCAGAAGTGGCTGGGACGGGAGGATTGCTACAGAGAGGCAGCAGGTCCCTGGGACAGACATGGGGCAACCAGAGGAGGAGGGCAGGAGGAGGACCCCTGTGGACAGCCGTGCATCTGATGGGGAGGGTCAGCCCAGTGGCTGGCCAGGGTGCTCGGGCACCCTCTGCTTGTATTCAAGGGCCCCGACATGGCCTCATCCTGCTGTGGCCACCAGTCCCCTGCCGCAACATTGGGGATCAGACTTTCCTTGCTGGGGTTCCCATGGCTGGACTCTAGGCATAGGGGCTGTGCCCATGAGCAGGGACCCCTGTTAGCTCTCCTGTCCCCCCACTGTCTCCTGTCTGTGCGGGTGATGGCAGAAGTTGGGCTCTCGTACCCCAAAGGCCGAGGCAGCTCTCTTTGGGGACCTACTCAGCAGCCTGAGGTGTCCCTGCCTTAGCCCAGCCTCGAAGTGACAGGTACCCCCGTGGGGGCTTCTTTTGTCCACAGGTTATTTAGAAAAACAGAACATAATAAATATACCAATCCTTTCCTCAAAAAAAAAAAAAGTGTTTTAAATGCATTTTTTTCCCTGAAGATTTCCAGTGTATTCCACAAAGTTTAAAAAATAGTTTCCCCAAAAATATATCTTTAAAGCCTTTGACACAGTGGTGCTTGTGGTACATCTGGCGCTGGATGTGGGTGAGGGGCTGTGGCCCATCGCCCTTGTCAGTGTGGGGCCTGACAAACATCAGCCTGACACCCAAAAGTCACTAAATTGGCGCACAAGTGCCCAGGATGACAGGTCTTCTCGGGGGTTAATCTTAGGTAATGCTGAGAACATCCATCCCGGGCAGCAAGGCGACAGCTACAATCCCTCCATGGAGGGAAGGGGGCCGGGCGGTGCCCTGGAGGCCAGCAGGAGGGGGCAGACTGGCAGCTCTGCCCCCGGACTTGTCTTTGGCCCCTCCCCCTCCTCCGCCGTGGCTCCCTGTGCTTTGTCCCTTACCAGACCTCACACTTGTGACGTGGGTTCATGGGTGAGCCAGGCGGGCAGTGGAAGTGTTCTGAGAACTCCTTGGAATTGGAGAGGGAGCCGATGACCCGGAAGCGGGAGGGGCTGTGGGGGTCGGTGATGAGGCCTTCGTGGGAGCTCTCTGGTGTGCGGACTGAGCACCAGACCTGAGGGAGAAACAGAGAGAAGCTGGGGTCACTGTGGGGCCCTGAGGCTACCAGACTGGCCCCATCATAGCAGCCGGACGAGCCCCTCCCCTGGTCCTGGGATCCCAGGACATCAGGAGGGCCTGCCAGGTGGGCAAGGAAGAGCCAGGAGCTGCTGGTGTGGCCTCATACCTGTACCTTAACACAGGTGCCACCAAGCTGTGTCCCCACCAGCCACAGCAGTGTCTGTGTGTCTCACACATCTGCCTTGCATTTCATCTGAACTGGGAATTCTGCCTGAAGTCCACTTGGAAAACCTTGGTCCAGCCTCATATTTCTGGGACAAGACACTGTCTAACGGCCTGGTAGCTCGGGAAGCCAACAGAAGGCCACTGGTTGAATGCTAACTCAAGGGACGACATACTGCGTCTTCGGTTTAAGAAATTTCTAGAACCTCAGAACCAGAAGGGAACTTGGCAATCACCTACTGGACACAGGGTGCTTTTATCAGTGCTCGTGGCCTCTCCTGGAGTGTCTGAGAACTGGAAGTGCGCCTGCCTGCCAGGGACTGTCCTGCAGACAGTGTGAGAAGCGCAGAACTTGCCTTTGGCTGCACAGCTCTCGTACCCTGGCCCTGAGATGACAGAGCATGCCTGCCTTTGGCGTGGCCTCCTAAGGACTCACCTGTGCGAAGCCCAGGAAGAAGAGCTGGTTGTTGGTGAGGCCCAGTGTGGGCAGCGTCTCCTCAGCCCCATTCTTCTTCACCCAGTTCTGGTACGCCTGGTGGGGTGGTGGGGAGGGGAGAGTCGGTGAGGCGGGCTGGGGGAGGCCGGGGGAAGCTGCACCCCAGTGTGGCAGGCCTGCCCAGGGAGCCGCTCCTTCCTGCTCTCGCCCCCAAGTGGACGTGGTTAGCTCCATGGCCTTTCCCATCTCAGTGCTGGCGGCTCTCAAATTTACACCCCCAGCTCAGCCCCTTCCCTGATTTATGTATTCAGCTCCCAAGCTGGACATCCAGGCTGCATCTCACACTTCATGTAGTATAAACAGAACAATGAGTGTGCGTGTGCACACAGACAGACAGACAGACAGACAGACACACACACACACACACACACACACACACACACCATTTTCCATCACAGCAGATAATACCACCATCTACTATCTACCTAGCTTATTGGGGCCAAAAAACCCAGAATTTCTCTTTAGTTCTTCTTTTTCAGTCAAAGCGAACATCCTCAGTCTGATCCCTTCCCAGCATTCCCCTTGCTTCCGCCTTGCCTGCTCCCCTGGCCTCAGGCTGATCTGATTCTGATTCCCTCCTAAGTGGGCCTCTTAGAGCAGGCTTGGCAGACTTCCCCGAGTAACCAATCAGCTTCCTCGGCTTACAGTCCCTGTGCAACCATTCAGCTCTGCTCTTGCTTTGTTTGCAGAACTGGAACTGAACCCAAGGCCTTCACACTGAGTTATACTCCCAGCCCTTTTTATTTTTTATTTTGAGACAGGGTCTCATTAAGTGGCTAAACTTTGTAGGCTGGTTCAAACTTGCAACTCTCCTGCCTCAGCCTCCCACTGTGTGGTGATTATGGCTTGTGCCACCAGACTCGGCTGCAACCCTGCTCTTTTAGTGCCAAAGGAGCCACACCTAGCACGTGAACAAACGTGTGTAGCCATATCCCCCAAGACTTTATGAAAACAGGCTGAAAGCTGGATTCGGCCCAAAGGTTTGCTGATCTGTTTTCAAAGATAAATCAGATGTCATTTTTCTGCTTGGGGACCCCACAGGGGTGCACCACTATAAACAATCAGAAGCCAAGCCCTGTCCTTAGTGACAATTTCCTCTCCCTCCAACTCAGCTGGCATCTTTGAGCAGCTCTGTGAGCCAGGCCTGTGTCCATGTCTTTGGGTTGGACCATCCCAGTGACCCAGTTGGGTTGGACCATCCCAGTGACCCAGCAGCAAACAAGTGCTCAGGGGGACCTGAACCCAGAACTGCCTTCGCATCCCGTGTCACTCCCTTCACGTCCCTGCTGCCTGACGCTGCAGTGGCTTCCCTGCAGAGAAGGCTGTAAGACCTGCCAGCGGCCCAGGCCAGCTCATCCCCACCTCAGTCCGGCAGGCTCTGTGCGCTGAGCTCTGCACTGGCTGCTCTGCCCCATTTGTTCTGCACCACCCCCACTGCTCAGATGTGGAAACTGAGGCACACGGAGCCACTGCGGGTCGCCTGGGGTGTCTATGCTGGGCCCCACCGTGGGGACGCACCCGATAGGCCGCTTTGAGGCCCCCGTTGTCTGCGATGTTCTCCCCGAGCGTGTGGCGGCCGTTCACGGGCTCCCCGTTCACGCTGTAGTTGCTGTACTGCTCCACCATGCACTCCGTCTGCTGCTTGAAGGCCTCCACCGAGGAGTTCTTCCACCAGGGCCGGAGGTTGCCGTCCTTGTCATACTCTCGTCCTGCATGGAGCGGGGAGAGGGGAGCTGGGACCCCCGTTCCTCACCAGCCACCTCACCCCTGCCCATCTGGTGTGGGAAGCGTGGCCAGCTATAGCGCATGAGGATGGGGGGTGAGGTCCAGTACGCGGCCAGTGGAGCCCACACCCCAGGGGCACGAAGCAGGCCCAATGGGCTCTGTCTGAAGGGGTCCGCACGGAACTTGTACCTTGGTCATCAAAAGCATGTGTCAGCTCATGGCCCACGACGACACCGATGCCACCAAAGTTCAAGGCCCTGGGGGTGGTGAGGGACACGAAAGTGAGGGTGATGCCTCAGGAGGGCCTTTGGTTGTTGCCCGGTACATGGCCTTTGCTTCCCAGCCTGGGCCACAGCGGAGTCCCGCAGGATTCTGTGGGGATGGGGCCCTGAAGCTGGTGCAAGCCAGGAGCTGTCCACAGGGCTCCCCTCAGCAGAGCCGGGGGCCGTCACAGCTGAACAAATGAGGCTGGGAACTGCTGTTGCTTTGCCCAAGGGCCACGCAGACATTCGACAGCTCAGCTGGGATTTGCCCCCAGGACCATGCAGATTTCATTTCTGCCCCTCCCAAGTCCCCAGTGCTGACTGTTGGGAACAATGTCTCCCCTACTCAGAACTGGGCTCCCTGACCTGGCTCTGAGCCAGGAGACCCTGGGGGTGGGGAGGGGGCTGGAGCGGTTTCCTCCACACCCTCCCTCAATGCCAGGCCACCTGGGCTACCAGGCACTGATGGTTCAGTGACACTGGCTGGCTGAGTGTCCAGCTAGGGGCACAGGGCGGTGCTGGGGCCACAGCACCAGAGACACCTACTTGGGCGAGGAGCGAGTGTAGAACGGTGCCTGCAGGATCCCGGCTGGAAACACGATCTCGTTCTTGGTGGGCGAGTAGTAGGCATTCACCATGGGGGGCGTCATGCTCCACCTGCAACAGGGGGCGCATGTGTCAGGGCTGGTGGGGACACTCACAGCTCAAGCCTTAAAAATGTGGGTGCTCTCTGGCCCAGGCACCAAAGTACAAGGAAATCTAGAGCAAACTGCCTGTAAATAAGGAACTGGTTCAATCACACGGTACAATCCTGAGGCTCAGGATGGCCCACTGCGAGCAAGATGGTCCATCACACATGCCACAGTCCTCGCTCTGGACGCCCAACACATGTCCGCCAGCCATTCTTCAAGCGGGGTGTGTGGTCCCCAAGATCCTTCCAGTGGGTCCATGACAGCAAACTGTTTTCACAAGATTATTAAGATGCTGACACTGCATGATGGTGCAGAAGCAGTGGTTTACAAAGCTGCAGGAGCCTAGGCAGGAGTCCAGGCAGGGCCTAGAGGTCTCGAGCCCTTCCCCAGCAGGCCTTCCAGTGAAAACCACCTATAGTCCCAGCACCAGGGAAGCTGAGGCAGGAGGACTGTAAGGTTAAGTACAGTCTGAGCAACTTAGTGACTAAGTGACAGCCTGTCTCAAAATAAAAAATTTATAAAGGGCTGGGGATACAGCTCATGGCAGAGGCCCTGGGTTCAATCCCTGATACCACAAACAAAACAAAACAAAACAAAACAAAACAAAACAAAACAAAACAAAACGAAAGCAACACACTGCTTTCACTCAGAACACCCTGGAAGAAGTGGCATGATTTTTAAACTCATTAAATCTGGAACCCTGAGTCTTTTTAATACTCCGTGTGGCCAAGGGTTAAATACTTACATGGCACATCTCTTTGGATGGGACACCATTTCTACTTTTGGGATGACTGACAAACTGTGGAAGTTTGGACTTGGTACTGGCCAGACATTTTTTGAAAATGTATACAGTAAGTTTATTGTCTCCGGGAAAATGCCAGATATTTGTTGCCAATGATTTTTTTTTTTCCAGTGATAAAAAGTTAAAATTTCAGCCGGGCGTGGTGGCTCATACCTGTAATCCCAGCACTCGGGAGGCTGAGGCAGGAGGATCATTGTGAGTTCAAGACCAGCCTGGGCTACAAAGTGAGCTCAAGGCCAGCCTGAACTGCATAAAAAGATCCTATCTCTAAAAAGACAAAAAACAAACAAACAAACAAAAAATCAAAAAAACAAAAAAGTTAAAATTTCAAGCTGGCATGGTGGCACATGCCTATAATCCCAGCATTCGGGAGGCTGAGGCAGGAGGATCACTGAGTTCAAGACCAGCCTGAAATACAAAGTGAGCTCAAGGCCAGCCTGAGCTGTATAGTAAAACCTTGTCTCAAAAAGACAGAAAAAAAGAAAAGAAAAGAAAAGAAAAGCTTTTAAAAAAAATCTGAAGTTTCAAATGAAAGTTAATATTTTTGAATTAAAAAATATTTTTTAAGACAGTATTGCACTATGTAGCCCAAACTGGCCTTGAATTTGAGGCAATTCTCCTGCCTCAGCCTCCCAAAGGCTAGGACTATAGGTGTGCACCACTGCGTTCAGCTGAAAGTTAGCATTTGAAAAATCTGTATTAGTTACCGCAAATCTAACTGCTTCCTTATGCTTAAAGACTCTTCTTAGCTGGTTATTGTGGTGCATACCTGTGACTTCTAGCTACTCAGGAGGCTGAAGCAGGAGGACTACAAGCTTGAGCCTCGCCTGGACATCTTCATGAAATACTGTTTTAAAAAATTACAGGGCTGGGCATGCAGCTTGGTGACAGAGCACCCATGAGTTTGATCACTAGTTTGATCATGGGTTTGTTTGGTTGGTTTTGGTTTTTTGAGATAGGGTCTTACTATGTAGTTCAGGCTGACCTTGAACTCCCTATGTAGGCCAGCCTGGAACTCTTGGTGATCTACCTGCCTCAGCCTCCTAAGTGCTGGGATAATAGGCTACTCCATGTGCCACTATACCTGGTCCCAGTACCCCTTAAAAAAAAAAAGCCTTTTCCAGCACTAGTCTAACACATACAAGACCCTGGATTCAACCCCCAGCAGATACACAAAAAAAGTCTGAGACAAGTAAAACAATGCTTCTTCATTAAATTTTGCTTAGAAAATATTTTTCATAAAAATCAATACAATCCACATAAACAAAAAAAGCTTTATGGGTTTTTTTTGTTTGTTTTGAGACAAGTTCTCACTATATGGTTCAGATAGGCCTTGAACTTACTGTGTAGCCCTGGCTGGCCTCAAACTCGTGGTAACTCTTGCCTCAGCTTTGAAATGGGATTACATGCATAAGGTACTATGCCTGGCTCAATTTTTTTTTTTTTTTTTTTTGAGACAGGGTCTTGCTATGTAGTTCAGGCTGGCCTTGAACTCACTATGTAGCCCAGACTGGCCTCTAACTCATGGTCAGGTCCTCTTCCTGACTCAGCCTCCTGAGTGCTGGGGTTACAAGTGTGTGCCATCACTCAGCTTCAGTTTTTTAAGGATACAGAAGAGTAGACTAAACAGTTCAAAACTAACAGTAAAATGTAAAGAAATATTTGGAATTTCAGTTATTTTCCTGGTACAGAGAGGAAGGAAATAAGGCAGAAATGATGTTTTGTCTGAGAGCATAGCGAATCAATCCCTTTGTCCCATCAAGGTGCTCTCCACAGAGAAGTGTCAAGAAATGCCCCAAAGGAACGTAAAGATTTTGAGGACTGTTGAAACCCAAGAGTTCAAGGCCAGCTGGGCAATTTCGTGAGATCTCATCTCAAAAAACAAAACAAAACATACATCATATTTACATTTAAGTAACCATGGATACATAATGTGTAAAGGGAAATTTTTTTTGGAACCGGGGACTGAACTCATGAGCTTGCACTTTTCAGGCGGGTGCTTATGCCACTGTGCTAAATCCCCAGCCCTGAAAACACGTTTTTTGAGGTAAGGTCTTGCTATGTAGCTGAACTACTGATTGCAGACTCACAAGCTCCAGTAACCTTCCTTCCTGACTCCAGGGTCACCAGGGTCACAGGTGTGTCCTACGGCGCCCACCAGAAGGCAGAATTGGTTTTTTTTTTTTTGTTATTGTTGTTTCTGTTTTTGTGGATTTAAAAAAAAAAATTCCATTTTATTTCAAGAGAAATAAAAAAAGAAATAAGACAAAATTTCACACATGTCAATTGGGGCAACAATGGCAAATATGTTGCGCACTGTCATCCCCAAATCATTCACCCAGACAGAATTTAAGTGAAAAACTTGAAGTTAAAATTTAAAAATCCAGATAAACTGTTGGGAGTGTCGGTACCATGCTCTACAAGTGAAAGCCACCGTCTCACGTTTGGAGGAAACCTGGGTTGAAGAGGGAAATCTTGGAGCAAAAAGATGTTTGAACCTTTGCTGCCCACCAGGGGGAGCAAGAGGCAAAGGGAAGGTGCTTCACCTGCTAAGATTTGCAAAATGAGGCCTAGTCTGGGCTGTCTACTGCTGACTATTCTGAAGGGATTTTTAAAATAAACTCCTGGTTATTCTTTTTTTAAATTTTTGGTACCAGGGATCAAACACAAGCTTCTGCTTGCCAGGCAGGTGCTTACACAGACCTAAATTCCCAGCCCAACTCCAGGTTATTCTGATTTATGAAGGTCAGGCAAACACTCTCTACCCCACTGAGCTCCGCCCCTGATCCAGGTAGTTATGGTTTTTGAAACCAGCTGAGCCTAGTGAGGGTTGGGAGCTGGCACTGTCAGGGACCATCCAGAACCTTCCCCAGGCTTCAGTGGGAGACCTGTCCCCGAGGAGCCAGCGTTCCTGTCCCTGAGAAGTTATAGGACTCTAGCCCTCCCGGAAGTTCTCACACCTGATTGTCACCATAGCCTTAAAGGGCTCCTTCCAGCCTATTCTGCAGATAATGAAATGAAGGCTCTGAAGGCCACAGAGCTGGGACACAGTGTCATGTACACACAGCAGCACAAGCCTGGCTCACTCTGCCCACAGGCTGGGAGCACAACCTGTGGGCCTGTAGCAGCCCCCGGCTGGGGCCCAAGCTGGCCTCTGGTTTCATCTGCAACGTGGGATATGACAGTCTTCACCCCTCAGAGGCCTCTCGTGTCTGTGTTCCCCCCACATGGGGCGGGAGCCAGCGCCTTCCAGGCAGGGCCCAGGGACTCACTGATCTCTGTTGGGGGCTTTCCTGAGCTGGTCGGCTGTGACTCTCCATGAGAAGTTGAAAAACCGCATGGCATTCTCAAAATAGAGGTCTGGAACCGCGGTGTACTGGGGAGAGAAAAAATGGGGACACAGGTCACAGCACCCCCAGACAGGGTGCACTTCCTAGTGCCAAGGAAACTGAGAAGCTGGAGGTGTGGAGGGTTTGGGGCTGTCACTGCCTCCCCTCTTTAAGGACACAGTAAAGGCTCCTTTGCTTGGGGTACAGACAGTGTTACAGGGACGCCCTTGCAGCAGGACCTGGGTCTTAGGCAAGAAAACAATACCTCAGTGCTGTCTGACACACTTACAAGGATGGACCCATTCTACACCTTACTGGCTAACAGGGTAGACTGTGATGACAGGCGGGCTACTGGGCCTTTCAATTTTAATTTAACTTTTTTTTGGGGGGGAGGGAGAATCGAAGTTATGACCTTGTGCTTGCCAGGCAGGCACGTGTGTTGATGAACTAAATCCCCAGCCCTAATTTTTAGCCAGCAGCTACCACACTGGACAGTGCGGACACAAAGCACCGAGCTGGAACACCACACCTTCCCCTCCCGACAGGTGTGAAGCTCTAGCCTAGATCCTCTGCACACCTTTCTACCTCTGTAAACACCAGGCCCTCATGGAGGACCCTGGCCCCACGCGCACTGCCTGGGCTACCTCCAGGAGCCCCGATCTCGCATCCTGACCCTGAAGCATCTTAAATTAGTCTCATGGAATGAGGCCGTGAGAATGAGTCTCCTGTTCCCAGAAGCAATTTTGAATATTCTTAGGTTTTAAATATAACCACGATGAGAGGTTATTATAATTTCAGAAATGCCTGGATTCATACATTGCAATCATGAGAAGAGACAGAACTTTATCATGTGGGGCAAAGGCACAATCCATTTAAAGGATGAGTGACTTGCTGAAAGTTCTAACCAGTGGGAGTGTAGCAATTACCCTTGTTGTCTATATTAAGCTAAAAAGGCACTTGGGATTTGGTCTTCCTCTTTCCTGCTAGCATCAAAGTCAAAATCTGAGGCCCAAGTTTGGTCTAAGGGAGTGGTGAGGGACCCCAGAGACAGGTGGCAACTTGGGGGCGGGAGCAGGCACTGTGCGGGGCTACATTTTTTACTGCACTGTGGTGTTTTAAAGCCATCAATTCTTTTTGCACCCCTGCACCTTCCTGCACCCCTGTAGGATCTGTATCTCTCCTCTCCTCTCCTCTCCTCTCCTCTCCTCTCCTCCCCTTTTTCCTCTCCCCTCCCACCTTTCCTCCCTTTCTTTCTTGCAATACTTCAGATTGAACCGAGGGCCTTGTGCATGCTAAGCGCAGTCTATATCACTGAGCTACACCCCTGGCCCACCCTCCGTTACCTCCACTCATTCGGTGGAGCTGACCATTCCCAGTGGACACAGCGGTGCTCTGGATGGGCACTGCCTATTGCCTGATGGTAGTTCCAGGGAGGCAGGGCTTCCAGTTGACCCCGGAGACAAAGGAGTAAGAAGTGGCTTCCTCATGCCCAGCCCATTTGCAGGCCTCACCCGCATCACCTCGAGATGTCACAGCCACGCCGCCTTCAGCAACCCACCTGGACCCAGCCCCATCTCGCCCTTTCCCAAGTGAGCGTCTGGGATGCAGACGGGCAGGTGGAAGCCACTCACGTCGTTGAACACTTTATCCAGCTCTTTGGGGTCCATGATGAAGTTGGGGTAGCCTATCATGTTGTAGATGGCATCTGCCTGGACAGGAGGGACACAAGGGAGGAAATGAGCACCGAGCAATGCTGGCCTAGAGGCCCAGCTCTACAGCCCCAGGCTCAGGGTCAGGCCGGGGTGGGAGGGGTGGGGCAGAGAGGGGAGGCAGGAGGACAGCATCTGCCTAAGGCTTTCGTATTTCTTCTGGAAGATTCCCCTGTTGCCTAACCTCTGCCAGGTCTCTTATTAGACGTCACTTCCCCAAGAGAAGCTGCTATGATTTGAATGTGTCCCCAGTGTGTTGGACACTTCATCCCCAATGTCACTGTGTGGAGAGGACGAGCCTCTAAGAGGACAATGGGGTCACGCATGGTTCATGTCGCTCTGTGGGAGCGGGGCGGTTATCACAGGGGTGGGCTCCCGGCTCCCCTCCTCTTCTCATGCACGCACGCCTGTCATGGGGCATTTGCACAGTCACGGTGAAGTCAGGGACCTCAGGCTGTCCCCATCCAGCTAGACCTAGTTCCCAGGGCAGGACAGCATCCCTGCATGCTCCCGGATGGGACTCGACTCTCCTGTTAGCTGTGGCAGCTGCCTCACCTTCTCCTTGGCCGATTTCCGGGTGTCTTCATCCATCCACTTCAGGGTGCTCAGGCTCTCCTCAAACGCCTTCTTGATCTCCAGGATTATCTCGCTGGCCTGGGGAGACAGGAAGGGCTCATTATGTGTAGAATCTAACTTCACTTTCTTGCAACAGGGCAGTGACAGGGTCAGGATCTGAGCTGGGACCGTCCCAGTGTGCTTAGTGGGATAATCTTTTGCCAGGCCAGAGTAATGCAGTTATCCAGAATAGGCAAATGGTCACCTCTGGGCCAGGGCTGCTCTGTCAACATTATCTCCCTGGGGCTTTCTTGGACATGGAGATGGAGATGGCTGTACCTACCCTGCGGGGTTACTGGAAGGGTCAAATTAGATAATGCAGAGAGTAGCTTGCATCTTCCACACCTTGAGGCTGCTCTTGGACCCTTGGCCTGGAGCAGACCACAGTGAGGGCCCTGCAGGAGTGACGTCATGGCCTGCACCCACGAGGGAGCACTTACTATATTCTTGCTGTCCTCGGCAAAGGTGGCTTTGACGAACATGGGGCCCAGGGCGAAACCCAAGTTGTTCTCCGTATCACTCACACAGAACTTCCAGCGGGGGAGGCAGGTCTGGAAAACACAAGAGAAAGGCTCGCTGGCTCCCCATCTTCCTCCCAGTCTCTTTCCCCTTTGGAGGCGGCACTTTCCGAAATTTCAGGGAGACAGTTTCCCTGACCCAGTGAAGTTATTTTGGGCCACTCTCTACCTACCATTCCTCCAGTGCTGGCCTCTTTACCTGGCACTCGGCAAACTCTGAGTCATCAAAATGCCCCCACGGGCAGGAGCTACAGGCTACTGGATGGAGGGGGAAACGGAAACTCAGCAAGGGGAGTTGCTGGCCCAGGGTCCCATGGCTGGGGAGAAGTGCTGTGTGGGGTAGAGGAGGGGACCTCAGACATGCCTGACTCCCCAACTAGATGTCCCCCCCGCAAAGTCTCATGTGCTCATAGGTGGGGATTTGGGGGGTGACTGGATTATGGGGTATAATTAGGTCCCCTGATGAGTTTATAGCTAAGGTTATGTTGGGAAGAAGCCTGGTTGGAGGGTTTGGGTCACGGTGGGGGGGGGTGGCCCTCCTCCTCCCTCTCTCTGCTTCTCGTCAGCAGTCTGTCCATCAGCTCCTTTCCTCTGCCATGCCACCCTGCCTTGGAGCCAGCTGGTGCTGGACTGAAATCTACAAACTGTGAGCCCAACCTCTCCACCTTAGACTTCTGGGTGTCAGTTTCTGTATCTCAGCAATGAGAAAGTCACCAAGACACTCTCCCTAACCCTACCTTGACCTGCTGTCTGGAGGACACTAGGAAGTTACCTGAGTGGCAGGAAACTTTCCCAGAAAGGTTCCCATGGGTTGGTTTGTCCTTGCTCTCACCCATGAGCCCCCATGAATCCACAGCACACTTCTGTGTGAACTGGAAACGGGTCTAAGGGTGCAGAGCTCTGGAGCTCACAGCATGACGAATGCCTGGGAAAGTTCCAGCCCATGTGCTCCCCTGCCTGGGTGTCCCTCTGTGGACAGTGTGAGTGACCACAGTGGTGGCCCTGCTCCTGGAAATCCCTCCTGCTGCAGGGAGAGCTGATGTCCCCCCCAGCCCCACGCAACAGGGTAACAAACTCCCATGCTCAAGGCAACTGGATTGTACCAGCTTCAAAGCGCAGACAACCCAAATGCCCATCGGCAGGAGATGGATAAACACAATGTGGTATTTTTATACAGCAACATTCTACTTAGCAACAGAAAGGAATGATCTACTCGCAGATACAACATGGGTGAATTCCACCCACTTGTGCTGAGCACAAGGAGCCAGGCACGTAGTGGATAATTCTATCTACACCCACCTCTATCACGTCTCAGGCGTCTTGGGGACCAACAGGAATGGGACACGAGAGAACTTTCTGCTTAGAGGATGATAAGTAAGCAGGCCATGTTCTCTGTCTTGGTTAGGTGATGGTTACATGGATAACTTCACTTGTCAAAACTCATGTGTATCTATACAGCTCAATACTGTATATATTTTATTGTAAGTAAATTATGTTTTACTGAAAAAATTTTTTCTAGAAAAGGAAGATGGGCAGTGTAGTCTTCTCCATGTGTAGTTCCCCAAGTTCTTTCCAGCTTTCCCAGCCACATGTCCTGCTCCCCACCTGCCCTTCCACAGCTGGGAAGCCCACAGCTGGACGCATCTGCACAGGATCTGGTCACATAGGAGGTCGTGGCTGGGGACTTGAACTCTAAGGCTCCGTGGGGGATCCAGGCCATGATGACTGAACCCTGGTTCTTACTCACTGTCTTTGGGGTGTCTGTGTCTAGACCTGCTCATTCACCCATGCATTCATTCTCTGGGCAGTTCCACTGCGCTGTGATGGGGCTGGGTCTTGGGAAACTAAAGCTGCAGGAACAGCAGGCTTGTCCTTGAGAATTCCATTGGAATGCTCAGACACCCAACAGGAGAGGCAGACCCGACACACCCATAACCACGGCAACAGCAGTCCACTGAAGAGCTGGGTGTTAGTTACCATGTGCTGCTCCATCCCATCAAATCCTCCTAGGAGGCAGGTGGGCAGAGATTCTCTTTGATCTTTTTTTCAGGTAAAGAAACTGGGGAACAGACAGGTTAAATCATTTTCCCAAGGGGGGGTCATTCAGGGAATAAGTGACTATAGGAAAAATCTCTGAAAGGAGTAGTGTGTGTGTGTGTGTGTGTGTGTGTGCGCGCGCGTGCGTGCGTGCACATGAGTGTGTAAGCCATCATCTCAAAGCTGTCATCTGGAAGCCACCTCTGAGAAGATAAGGAATGACCAGCCAGTCTGCTCTGCCCTGAGCTCACCGTATCTCCCTTTCTCTCCTCCCTTCCACTGTAATACAGGGGCCGCTAAGCAAGGACAGGTGAGAGGGGTTTAGAGCTGGGCCCTTCCTCTGCCGAAACCGGCAATTCACAAACACAAAATGGCAGATGACAAAGTGCCAGGGCAGGGTGCTTTAGCCTTTGGGACAGACTTGGTACTGTGAGGGTAACCAGGGCAGGGGTAATGTCTCCCTTACACAGATGAGAAGACTGAGCCCCTGCCTCATTTAAGTGATTTGCCCAGGCGGGTGGTGAGAAGTATTTCACACTAGAATCTCTGACCCCAAATTCTGTGCTGCTTCCCTATGCAAAGCTCTGTCCCTACTGCAGTGAGCACTGCCCTCTCTGCTGCTGGACACGGGATGGCCGTTTTCCTGGACAGAGGCCAGTCCCAAGGGTCCTGTGAGACGAGGTCAGAAACTATCAAACTGCAGATGAGGAAACTGAGGCTCAGAAAGATACAAAAACTCTCCAAGGTCACACGCAGGCCACTGCTGGCCTGCACTCAGGAGCAGCCTCGTGAAGGAGCAGGAGAGTCCTGGACTGAGAAGCCAGCGAGCAGCACCCACCACGCCTCCGCCTGGGGCTCGCAACCCCTGCTGCAAGTCCAGGTACAGAGGCATCCTGCGCTCTCAACCGGGCCCTAGGAAGCTCATTCTACTAGTGAGTTCATTTTTTAAAAACTGTGTTAAAATGCACATAACATAAAGGTTCTCATCTTAACCACTTTTTTCTTCCTTTTGCAGTGCTGGAGCTGAAACCGAGGGCCTCACATGGTAAATTAGTGCTCCATCGCTGAGCCACAGTCCCAGACGCCATCTCAACCATATTAAAATGCACAATTCAGGGCCAGGGATTTAGCTCAGTGGCTTAAGTGCTTGCCTGGCAAGCATGAGGTCGTGAGTTC